>JACEGR010001419.1:0-169514 GCA_014170235.1 Listronotus bonariensis
CAAACTACATTTTCGATTTCGCAGAAAAACTATTTTTTAAATTCTAAACTCTTTTCTTTATAACAATTTGCGATATTAGCAAACAATACAGGTACTTTACTCTTGAGCAAAAATTACATTTTTTGGCCAAACCTCGTACATGACTGACACAATTTGATATCTGATGATTGCGTTTTTAGGTTTTGTACTATACAGAACTTTTTATAAAAATAACTTTTTCTCGTAAATTAATAATAAAAAGTTTCCTATATGCCTCATCTTACGTAGACACACTGTATTAGTAAAAAATCAAATTTACTTTTGCGAACTCAATTAAATATTTTGAGGTCAAGTGGGGATATGTCAGAGCCTTAATTATAACAAAAATGAGGTATGCTTCAAATTTTAAATCATGGCAAATTTTCCATTTAATAAAAATGTAATTTCGTAACCAAATTTAAAAACTATAGTAACTATCCCATATCTAACCACAAAAATTACTAAAAATGTCTGCGGCAAAACAAGTATCATTGGGGAAGTAACACAAATAACCGACTATTCAGTTTTATTAAACACTAACAGTCGCATAGGTGAGTAACATTTAAACACAAAAATTGGAGTTAAAGTAGGATTCAGCTAAGAAAACAGCCAGAGGCGTCATACAAATAAAGACGGCAATCAACTATTTTATTCTAATCGCGTCGTTTAAATAATGTGCGAGCAACAAAAAGGGGAATAATTTGAAAGTGAGACAGATATGATGACCAGCGTGGCTTTTTCTCAGCTGAATCGTAGTCTACTGCTTGTTGATACAAGTTGATCAGCTATTAAAAAAAAACTAAAAGGAAACAAAAATCCTTAAAACCACTCATTTTCTTAATTTTTATTGTTTTATTCTAAGTAATATATTTTTGTACTAATTTTTATCAATTAAATATACTTCTAATAATTGCTTAATGTTTTTTCTGGCAAAACGGAACATACAATAAAGATGTTTACGAGTTTTGAAATATATTTAGTTACCAAATAAAAAAGCGTAAAATGGCGCTCATATAGAAAAAAATCAATTTCCACGTTTTCTGAAAATGAAATTTAAACCTTTTTTTAAGTAATTAACGCTTGCTATCGATTAAACAAAGCAATTTAGGATATAATATAACTTAGTTGATTTTATTCGACAAATTTTAACGTCAGAAATGTGTCCAAAAACAGTTTTTCTATACAGGGTGTTCCTTAAATACATGCTAATATTTAGGGTGATTCTTGGACTTATTAAAAAAAACTTCCTATGTCCTAAATGTCTTAACTTTTAAGATAGAGAGTGTTATAATTTTCAGAAAAAATATATCTTTTAAATATCCTAACTACCTTTAACTCGATCTTGTTTTAATTTGGCACTAAAGAGATAATTTAATACTAGTTTACTTACATTTAATAAGTCCAGTGGCGTCTCGAGAAGCAGCTGAAGGAATATTTCCAACAAAAAAACGGTACGCCACTGACTGTGTAAATTTGTGTAAAATTTTGTGCTTTCTTTAGATAAAGCAAATTTAAATACAGCTTTTATGTCTTCTAACTTTTTTCCGTATTTTGTTTAGTTTAAGAGAAAAAAATCCACTTAATTTCATATTTTTAGACCATAAAAGAGCATTGCGGGAACTTCTTCTTTTAAAAATTGGATTTTATAATTTTTTATTACCAATTATGTAACAAAAATAATAAATACCTATTTAAATAGGGTTTCTATCTAGTATGACAGTTTTCTTTAAAATAAGTGTTTTATTATTATTATTATTATTTTAATTTGACACCCTGAATCTCAAAAGTTAAGACGCTTAGGACATATATTCATGTGAAGTTTTTTCTTTAAATCAATTTAAAAAGCACCCCCTTAAATATTAGCATGTATTTAAGGAACGCCCTGTATTTTTAGGATACCCTAAGTATTCAAATTAATTAAAAACTACTTTAAAACTAAAAATACTACATCCCTACACACACTCGTACTCAAATCTATTTCCCATGAAATCGTATCTATTTATTTACGTCAATTACATCAATACAACAATTGCATCTATAAATTAGTTGCATATCAATAGAGCTTTCATCAAAACATTGCTACAAAAACCGTAAAAAGCACACCCACAATGCAACTAAATACCTTTAACAATTTAAAAAGCTTAATTGCTAATATAAATGGTATCCTTGGTTAGAATACATATAACCTACCAAACACGATTATGTATTTCCAGTAGCTCGGGTACCAATCTCTGTGGTACCATCTTTAAAAAATTGCCAATATTCTGCATTGTTAAAGTAGTTACATAATTACCGTTTTTAAGAAACTGCTTTCGATATATTTTTTCAACGGAAATCTTTCCGATTACTACAGTTAATGCTACACTTCCACAGGTGATATTAAATTTTGGTTTAATGTAGTTTTCTTTTTACATATTAGTGTAGTTTCGTTCATTAGTTTACATTTTAAAGACTTATTCTTGTTTGTAATTAAATTGCGTAAAATACCCGCTTTTGTATGGTAATTTTTTCTTGAGAACTTTTGTCATTTTCATTAAAGCATGGTCAAATCACAATTACCTTTGCTAGTGTTTTACTTGTTTATGTTCTTCAGTTAATTTCTAATGGAATTTTACAAAGAAAAGATAATTTTGAGGTTTTCGGTTCGGGATGTCGTGTTGTTGAAGTGACTTTTGAGTTACTTTAGAAAATGAAAGTGACTCGGACTAAGTCTGTGATATGGATTAGCCTGCTTGTTTTGCTTTTAAGTGTGATTTTTGTGGTCGATGGATCTATAATTATTATTGAAGATGCAAAAGGTAAATTTTAATTTTTATGATTTTAGTAAGTGATTCTTGTTAAAATAAAATATTCTTGATATAACTTGAAAAAGAAACAAATTTGTAAAAGCAACATTTCAATCAAATATGGTTTTTGATTACCTTAATATAAAAAACCCTGTATACTTTATTATATTTTGAAAAACATATCAAGGAGCTTTGGAAAATATGGTATATTTATTTTTTAATCGTTTTGGAAGTATGGCCATACACAGGAGTCTGATAGTAAACCAGGATTTTTAAATGAAACACCTAGTATATTGTATCATCATTAAAAAGATATACTTATATTTTAAAGAGCTTTATGAAAATACTCCATCTTATCTACGGCACTAAGCTTAGTGCCAAAAGCTTAGAGTTGTAGATATAAATGTAAATTTAACATTTTAGATTTGGATGGACATACACCGTGTGTTCAGAAGTTTTTACCAATTGGGAACTTTTTAATTATACGAAAAAAAGTACCTCTTTATACCTTTGCACTAAACGATAGCTACAAAATAAAATCTGTCAAATTTTGACTTTTTGATGTATCGACAAGAGCTATATTTTTTTATTTTGCACACGGCTGATTAGAATTTTTTTTAATTATTATTATATTTTTATTTTTTCCTGTTATTTATAGATGTTTTAAATAAATAAACGTTTCTAAGAAATTAAAATAAGTCATTATTCTAGGTTATTGTTGTTATAATTTCTTTAACTCAAGTCTTTATAACTATTTGTTTTGGCAAATATAGCTCGGCGTCTTTTATTAATTTGAAAACAGGTCCCTATAATTTTTTTTGTGAGAATTTATTTTCCTATTAAGCAGGACTTTTTAGGAAGGGGCACTTTTTTGAAAAGTTAATAATAAAAATTTTTTTATATGGTAAGAACTTTTGAAGACACTCTGTATATCCAAAACTATAAGAAGGAAACATAGTAACTGTGGTATTCTCTCAAGCTTCTAAAAATGCCTTTTTAATGGTGATACAATATACAGGATGTTTAATTTAAGAAATGCTGGTTTACCATTAAAGCTCTTTGACAGATATTTTAAATGATAATAAAATATACATAATGCCCCACTAAAAGAATGCGATTTTACTCTGCAACTTGAAAACACCACTGTCATTTTTTTCTAATCTTTATTCTTAAAGAGCCCTAAGCATGCTACTAATTAGCTAACTAAAACAATTTTGTATTTTGACTAATAACAAATTTTCTAATGGTAAACATTTAATTTGAATGACCCTGTAGATGATTTCGTAGGTTTAAAGGTAAAACTCACTAAGTAACATTTTATGGTTCAGGGAATAACAACGATTTTATACAAAGTTTGTGATAAAAAAAGATAAACCATCTTTTTCATATATAATAATTCAAAGAAGATTTATGGATGTCAGAAATGTTACTAATAAATTATTTCTATAAGAAACTTTTTCTATAAATAACTCCAAAATGTTCGAACAACTTTTTTAACAAAATGTACTTAGTGACTTTTACCTTTGGACCAATGATTAAGGGTCACACATAACCGCAACGAGCCCGCAGCCGTGCGTCTCGCTGGTAAAATGTAGGGGATGCGGTGCAAAAAGTTTTGTATTTAATAAAATTGCAGTAATATAAGTCTGTGTTTAATATTTTGGGGAAATAAAAAGTGCTTTTGAAATTTTTCGAATTAATCTGCTTCACTTTCCTCAATCATTATGAATCCGGGCTCGGTGCGGCCTTGGTGCGGTTATGTGTGGCCAAACCTTTATTCACAACAACTGAACCACGAAATGTGTGTACAGGTTGTTTTTTTCTTGGTTGGTATTATAGGGTACAGGCTAAACGGTAACAGATACAAAAAAGTAAGATACGTGTCCGGTTATCTTTTTTAGTGTTTAGTTTAATGCTAACTTGATTTGTTTAGAAGATACAGGATGATTCTCAAGATTTTTCGATTTTCATTATGTCTTAATACTCAGACACTTATGGAGATAGAAAAAAACTTCAAATACAAACAGTTTTATAACTTTTCACGTAGAATCCAGTGGCGTACATAAAATAAATATAAATGTTTTAATTTTTAAGATATAACACAAACTTGCATTTTTTTAAATGGGACACTTTATATCTGAGCATCTAAAAACTTGCGTTTTTGTTGCGATTACAACAATATATAACACTTAATATTTTGCATTGTTCTACACAGCGAAACTAACAAAAACATAAAAAAAATAGTTGGCCATGGATTGAATCAATATTCATTTTTTAAAGGGTATGTATATAAAAACTCAATTTAACAAGAATACAAAAACATTTATTAACCAAAACAATAACAACCACAGAAGATCATAGCAATAAACAGTTATTCAAGTTACTTACTTTTTTGCGCTGGTGATCAAATACAAGATGTGCCTTCAAATGCATTCCATTTTGTTCGATGCATTTTGGACTCTACTTGTAATCAAACTTGTGTGTACACTTTTTAATAAACTCTTGGTAATTTTGCTTTAGATTTTTTAAAATTAGATACCAGAAGAATACCAAATACAATATTCATTTATTTTTTAAAGGGTATGTATATTAAAAACCCAATTTAACAAGAATACTAAAACATTTATTAACCAAAACAATAACAACCACAGAAAATAGGTTCATTTATCATAGCAACTAACAGTTATCTAAGTACTAATTTTGCGCTGGTGATTAATTACAAGATGTGCTTAAATGCATTCCATTTTGTTCGATGCATTTTTGAACTCTACTTGTAATCAAACTATGGCGATATGGATGTAAATGTTTGGTACACTTTGAATAAATTTAAAATAATTTGCTTTAAGATTTTTAAAATTAGATACCAGAAGAATACCAAATATTAACATCTATATCGCCACTAGTTTGATTACAAGTAGAGTCCAAAAATGCATCGAACAAAATGGACTGCATTTGAGCACATCTTGTAATTAATCACCAGCGCAAAAAATATTAAGTATACTTGAGATAATTGTTTAGTTGCTATGATAAATGAACCTATTTTCTGTGGTTGTTATTGTTTTGGTTAATAAATGTTTTAGTATTCTTGTTAAATTGGGTTTTTAATATACATACCCTTTAAAAATAAATGAATGTTGATTCAATCCATAGCCAGCTATTTTTTTTATGTTTTTGTTATTTTGCTGTGTAGAACAATGCAAAATATTAAGTGTTATATATTGTTGTAATCGCAACAAAAAACGCAAGTTTTTGAGATACTCAGATACAGGGTGTCCCATTTAAAAAAATGCAAGTTTGTGTTATATCTCAAAAATTAAAACATTTGTATTTATTTTATGTACGCCACTAGATTCTACGTAAAAAGTTATAAAACTTTTGTATTTAAAGTTTCTTTCTATCTCCATAAGTGTTCGAGTAATAAGACATAATAAAAATCGACGAATTTTGAGAATCACTCTGTATCTTCTAAAGCTATCAAGTTAGCGTGGATCTGATTGCGCCATTAAATTAAACAATATAAAAGATAACGGGACACGTATCTTAGTTTTTTGTATCTCTTACCGTTTAGCCTGTACCCTATAATACCAACCAAAAAAAACACCCTGTACAGGGTGTCCAGTTTTCGTGTGTTTTCATATACCAGCTCCCTTACTATAAAAGATAGAAAGATGGGGTTTGCGGCTTACTGTCCTATTTTTTTATGAAACTTTCATTGCCACAAACGAAATTTTCATAGCCCCCTTTGTTTCTGACATACAGGGCGATTTTGAAAATTTGTCATTTTTGACGGTCCCCTGTATCTCGATTATTTGGTAACTTTTCAATAAAGTGAAAATGGATTGTTATAGAGTTTTTACGTAGAATTCAGTGGCGTAGGTAGTTTTTTTCTAAAAAGTTTTGTTTTTGAGTTACGGCCCAAACTTATGTTTTTTTAAATGGGACACCCTATATATTATTTTTTATCTTATTCCCCCCTTTTACAGGCTTTTCAAAAATATATAATAGTCCATATTTATTTTTTTTTTAAATGGAAAATTTTAACATTTTTGTAAAATTTATCATTTTCCGATGGTCAATCACGGATAGCCATGACAAAAACAAAATTCTGTAAATGCGCCATTATGGATTGTTATTGTTGTCAAATAGTACTGTTATTTGTTTGATTTGGATTTTGTTATGTGGAAGTTTACTTTATTATTTTTGTGAAAAATTGTTTAACATGGCAGAAAATAATAGATATGAGAATTATGAAAAACACGATATGTATGTTTGTTTTATCAAGCTAATGAAGACGCCAACGCAGCCTCGGAGCTTTATTTTAATCGGTAAGGTTTAACAGTATATTATATGCCTATAGGTTAAGAAGTAGCCTTCTCAACAATGATATATTATAGGATGTTTTTATTATAATGTGAGCATATCGGATGATTTGAATAGATTTTGACATTGGTAATATTCAGCATTAACAAAAAAATTGATATGTAACATTAATATTCATAACAAATATAAAAATCTTAATCATTATCTATCTATCTAGCTTGTTGTTACATATCTAATTATTTCGTAGGTATCCAGAAAGACATCAACCCGATAAAAGAATATTTCATAATATCAAAGCCAATCTCATTGAACACGGATCTTTTAAAAAACCCAGGCCTAATTTTTACAACAAGGAAAACAGGGAAGAAAATGAAATAAATGTTTTGGCTTCTGTCGCGGTACAACCATCCATATCATGCAGAAAAATATATGACGAAGTTGGGGTTAAAAATCAAAAACTCAGTTAGTACTAAAGAAACATAAGTTTAGACCATACAAATACCATCTTGTCCAGCATTTGCATCCCGGTGATGCAGAACGTAGGATAGTGTTTTTGCAATTGGTACCTACAAATGTTGCAGGAAAATGCAAATTTTGAAAGAAAGGTGGTGTGGTCAGACGAGGCTTATTTTACTAGTTCTGGTATTCTAAACCGAAACAATTCAAGGTACTGGTCCCAAACGAATCAATATGTAACATTTCCTCAGAACGTCAAGGTCGGTTTGGATTTAGCGTGTCATGCTTTATTTTGGTCCTAAAATTAAGTATTTTATCTATGAAGGAACGCTAACCGGAAATAGACATCTAGAAATAATGCAAGATACACTAATGGAAATATTAGAGGATGTTCCTTTGGCCGATCTAAATAATATTTATTACCAGCAAGATGGCGCTCCAAGTCACAATGCTCAAATAGTGAGAGAATATTTAGACACAACATTTCCAGATAAATGGATTGGTACGAATGGACCAGTCAGGTGGCCCTCAAGATCCCAGATCTTTCTGTTTTGGATTTTTTTATGGGGATATATGAAAAATCAAATATATATGAGGCAATACCACAATATTGATCAACTTCGAGAAGCTACACATCAAGCGTTTAGGCTTTTGCAGGGTAGGCCTATTACTTTATTAAATGGATTGCGAAAAATTGAAAAAGTATGTCAAAAATGTTTGGAACACAACGGAGCCCAATTCGAGCAATTTTTGTAATTAAACTAAATAAAAATAAATTAATATGTTATTTTCTTTTAATGTTGCTTAGTTATTATGTATTAATATAGAGTTGTTATAATAAAAATGATGTTGTTAATTTTGTTTTGATTTGCAGGCATAGCCTTCTATACGAAAATGATAAATTTTACAAAAATGTAAAAATTTTCCTTTTTAAAAAAATAAATATGGACTATTATATATTTTTGAAAAGCGTGTAAAAGAGCGAAAAAAGATAAAAATAATATATAGGGTGTCCCATTTAAAAAACATAAGTTTGGGTCGTAACTCAAAACAAAACTTTTAGAAAAAAACTACCTACGCCAATGAATTCTACGTAAAAACTCTATAACAATCCATTTTCACTTTATTGAAAAGTTACCAAATAATCGAGATACAGGGGACCGTCAAAAATGACAAATTTTCAAAATCGCCCTGTATGTCAGAAACAAAGGGGGCTATGAAAATTTCGTTTGCGGCAATGTAAGTTTCATAAAAAAATAGGACAGTAAGCCGCAAACCCCATCTTTCTATCTTTTATAGTAAGGGAGCTGGTATATGAAAACACACGAAAACTGGACACCCTGTACAGAGGAACTGCCGAGATCGCATGCACAGAAAATTTAAAACATACCAAAAATAATAATTCTTCAGGATAATATTTTACGAAAAAATTTAATTAAATAAACAACAATAATAACAATATTGCTACCACAGTGTAATTTACCTTGTTTAGTTAAACAACAAATTACCAATTAGGTTCGTTAAAATCTAAAAATGCCATCAAAACGTCTTGTAGACAATACAAAATGATTATGATCAATTCCGCGACCTCTAAAATAAAAATGCTCGGAAAAACAATGATTTAATACACGGTGCGAATATTATCTTAATATCATAAAATGATTATATGCATCATGGCGCAGACACTAATGAGGTTAAGGAAATAAAGTTATAATAATCAAGACTACGAGGGCAAATAAATAAATTTAAATAGTTTAAGAAAATTCACAAAATGGATAAGGCTCCTATTAGTAGGGGAGTCCACGATGCTAAATGGGAATTTACTCAGAGCGTCATGAAGACCTATTGAAAAACTAAAATTAGGCGACTTGGCAACGTTTCAGTTGCAAATTTAAAACATAATGACATTTCATAATCAAGTTTTGCTTTCTGTTGTTGTAGGTAATATTCTATTTTTTAAAGAATTTTTATGATTTATGGAATAAATGTAATAAAAAAATAAGAAAATAGTTAGTCTACAACTAGTGTTAATCGTTTAAGTGGTTGCCATCACGGATTTCGTTAAAATTCAGCAATGAAACAAAACGGCGAAGTAAGTTTTGGTTTATCTGCACTTCAGGTCTAAATAACGAAGAACTTACGCTTTATGGCTATATATAAAATTGTTTGAAACACTGACTATTATCCTGCTTTGTGTTATTTAGGTTGTCAGACAATGATGCCTAATATTTTTGTGAAATTTAATAACCAATCAGGTAATTTATGTAAATATTCTTCGCCAAATTGAATCTAGATACCCATTATTATTAGCTGTTTGAACGAATTGCAACACTGTGCTCCTTAATTTGAATTCCCAATTGGGTTGTAAAGCTTAAATGATAAGAAGAAAAAAATGTATACCTTTCCATCGGTGGGAGAAGCGGCTATAGATTTTTAAATATGTCAAAAAAAAATACTGTTTTTATTGCGGCTTGTGGAAATCGTCAGATAATACAGTGTGTCCCAGGATAGGTGTTACAAGAGGACAAATAGACCAAAAAATGTTTTAATTTTAAAACGAAATTTTGGAAAAACTGGTCACGCATGGTCCAAAACTAATGAATACAAAATTTTACTCCAATTGGTATTATACAGTGTAAAAACTAAAATAATAAAACAATCGCAGGAAATAACTACGTTTATTTTAAAAATGAGAATAAAATTGTATAAGTAAATGTAGAGAATCAAATTTTATGTCAAAATTTGAAGTTAAAGCATAAGAGTTAAAAAAATGTAATTGTTAATTTTTACATTAAGCATCACAACTTAAAAAATGGAAAAGAGGGAGAAAAACTAAAAATAAAAAAATTGTTTTCCATGATGCCAACTTACGTAGACACACTGTATAATCCGAGCGATTTCCAAAAGCCGAAATAAAAACAGATTTTTTGACATAATTAAAAATATATAGCCGCTTCTCCCACCGATGAAAAGGTATACATTTTTTCTTATCATCTAAGCTTTACAACCCAATAGGTCTTTATGACGCTCGAGTAAATCCCCATTTAACATCGTGGGCTGCCCTACTATAAGTTTTGCTCACAAAAAACAAAACAATTTTTCAATAGACTAACAACGAAAAAAAGAAAAACAGAAAAAAAAACCCACAATTTTAAATTTTTTTCTTGCAATGTAAAATGCATAATGGTAATTTCTTGTAATTTTGAAGCTGAATAAATAAAAATTCCAAACTTTTTGCATCTGTAAGATATTTAGATTTTATATTTTTTTTTTCAGCATGTTTTTCGACGAAATCTAGCAGGAAAACGTGTTGTAAGAGGCCTAGTAAGAAAAATTGTTGCTTTGTGATACGGTAGAGCAGTGTCAGCAGGAATGTGGAGATGAAAGAGACTTTAGTTGTGAAGGGATTCAATTACAGGTAAAATTTAAAAATCAAAAATTAAATATATTTATTATAATTGATAGTTTACAAAATTCAAAATTAAAAGTTGTTGTTTTGTAGTCTCAGTAGAAATAAAGTATGAACAATTATGTAGTAAACATTTCATCATCTCTATATTAAAAAATGTTTTGTTGGTTTGTAAAAAGTTAGCAAAGTTAGAAACTTCCCTTTAAGTTTTAAAAAATTGTATTTTATTTTTCATAATTACCAGAAAATATCCAATTATTAAATTAATGATTAATTAAAATAATACTCACTGTGGAGTAACCTCGCCTCCATAAAAGTTATGGTTAGTTCTAGTCGGGGAGAGGGCGTTGAAGGCGGTACAAATTACCGGGACTGTTTGGGGGCCCCCGCGGAATGAAAGACCTAAATGGAGCAATGGAGTGAGGACGCTTTTTTTTGCTTAACTTTTTTTAAAGGCTAATTTTGAAAAGTAATGTAAACAATATTAGTTTGGAAAAAGTAACGTTTTTTTAGTCACATTCATCACATCAACTCTTACTTGTATCGGATCTCGGCACGGTTCTTGGCGGCCCTGGTTCTATTTAGTTTTGATTAGTTCTGCTCCTGAATTTGGTCGAGAAAAAAGTTATAACTGGTCTTGGTTGTTGAGTGCCTGTGCAACATAACTAACCAGAACTTTTTATGGGGGCAGGGTTAGCTCTACAAGGAGTAATATTTTAATTGATTATTAATTTAATATTTCTTTTTGAAAAAATAAGATAAGGTTTTTTTTTTTTAATTTGAGGGTAGTATTCAGTGGCGCAACTAGCCTCTGGTTTTTGGGGGCGCAGGAGGGGGCTTAAGCCCCTGTTTATAGAGTATATTTGCCAAAAGCACCAATATACTTTAAATGTTTAATAATTTTTGGGAGAGGCTAATAGCCGTTTCGAGGGGCTAAGCCCCTCCCCCTAACCCTCCCCCTACTTTGATTTTTGATATTTGATTTTACTCCAACTTTTTAATGACCAACGAAAAGCATTTTTCATAAGCTTTCCAGAGAGACATAAGGGTTGTTGCCATTAAAGATTTTTAAGTGACTGGAGGTGCAGCTTAAAGGGTTGATAGAAGTGTTTTGAAATATACATCATTTATCGTTTCTTTAAAGTTGGTAATTATAATAATTCGTAAGAGTAGTTTTAGTTATCACTTGAAAACGGTTGGAGATAGACACCATCCAAAACGTCGTTTATAAGTTAAAGTAAAAGACAAAGTTCAAGAAAGTAGTATTATTAAACAAATCATTTATATTCCCCCTGGGTTTTATAAAAACGTTTTTTTAGTTAATTTTTGTAATATTTTCCTTGGTATAGAAAATATAGCCATTGTGAGTTTTTAAAAACGGACCCTGTATAATGTTAACTTGACAAAACTTAATGATCTAGTTTACTAAACACAATTACCATGAATAATTGTGTCAAGGTTTTTTATAACTCATTTTATGCATTATACTAAAATATTTTGCGGATGATGAACTTTAATTTCCGCCATATTACAAATAAATGATGCAGCTAACAGTATTTCTAGTGTCATTGGTATACTAATTGAGGAAATGCGTAAGTAATAGTGTTTATGCCAGACATAATATTTTAAACACAATAACAAAATAACAAAGTATGGTAAAAGTGTATTGAAAGTTGTGGTTCGGTAATAATTAATACAATAAAATATATATTTAGTTAAGAACACCCCGATTGCTGACTTTTTAAAGTTGGCAAGTGGTCAAACATAGGCATAGATCGCTAGTCTAGCTGATCCCTTTTTAAGACATTTTAACCCAATGGCGAGATTTTTAGGAGGGGCCAGTGGCGACAATTTTTAGCAAATCCAACCATGTAAAACACTATGACTCTTTACTTCATCTTCTTTTAGAAAACAACATTTATTATGTCAGTCATAAATGATCTTTTTGATACTGAATGGCGTACGTCGCAATCCATCGTAGTTGCCATGAAAACAAAAACTAATAGAATATGTTGTAAAAACAATTGCTTGTGTTTCGTTTAAACATTAGTTCGTGTTTATGTATCTGCTACGACGTTAAAATAATTTTAGGTTAAATTTGGTATTAACAATAAAAAATTTCCTTATATCAAATTTAACTTAAAATTATTTTTACATCGTGAGAGATACATAAACACTAAATTAAGTTATCATTTTTTAAACTTTTAACGGAACACAAGCAATTGTTTTTACAACAAATTCTATCAGTTTCTGATTTCAAGGCAACTACGATGAATTGCGACGTACCCCATTCAGTATCAAAAAGATCATTTACCTTTACCATAATAAATGTTGTTTTTAAAAGAAAATGAAGTAAATTGTGGTAGTGTTTTACATCGTTGGATTCGTTTTAAAATAGTGCATTAAAAATATTATGAAAGTTTTAAGGTCATATTTTGGTTTTTGAGCTAGGGTAAAAAAACTAAAAAAATGAAGTATAGAGCCCTCTAGTTAAAAAGTTTAAAAAGATAAAATCGATTTCGTATTTTTCTAAAAGTAGGTAATGTATGAGAAGTGATTTTATAATGATCATGGCACTCTAGATGAAAAATAAAAATTTAATTTAAAAATAAAATTTGACCAAAATTTGGTTTAAATACAGTATATTTCGACTAAAAATGATCTCTAATGTTCCAGTAATTTCCGGTGAAACCGGAAGTCATAAAAGCCTATCATGTACACCTGAAAATGACTTTTCGTTAGTTTAACAACCCTACCAAGTTTCGTCAGTATCGATAAAAAAATAAAGAAATGGCAACCGGAAAGTGGTCTCGTTGTCACCCGGTATGTAACTTTACAGATTTTAATCTGTAAAGATAACATATTCAGATTGGTAAGTTTTACATACATTAGTTTACAGATAAAAATCGATACATTTTACCCATTTTTCTGTAAATTTTGGAGAATTGTTTTTCCGTGTAGCTTATAATTTTAAATTTGTGATGTCCATCTGTATTATTGCTGCATCGTAGTATTGTTTATTTAAACCCAATAAATTTGAATTTGATAATGCTTCAGTTTTAGTACACACATACATTTTTTATTGCAGTGGCGGCTCGCGGGTCTAAAAACAGGTGTAGTGCAAGAAGGGAAAAAAGCGCATTCACCATTTTAGCAAAATTGAAAATACTCAACTGTCAAAAGTCTAAGTAAAAAGTCTTAATATCTAAACTTTATACACCAAAGCAATCCTTCCCTCTTTTAATGCAGCAAATTCATCAATTATATTCTTATAAAATTGTTGAGTTTTTATCAGTTCCTGTAGAAGCTCCTTTTGAATTGAAATATTGGCCGAAGATAAAAGTCTATCTTGGAATATAGTGTTTCTTAAGGAAGTTTTTAAACGCCTAAGACAAGAAAAACTCCGTTCCACTGACACGCTTGTCGACGGTATCGTTAAAATTAGCAAAAAAGTTTATACGCCTCGGTAAAAATGTCTTTATTTGCGCCAACTTGTTTCACTAACTGCTGCAATAAAATATTTCTATAACTTTCATCAGCAAATATTAGGTCAAGTTTATTTTTGAGCAGCTGATTTTTGAAAATGATTCGGCATATATCTCCAATAAATTTTAAAAAGAATCAGTGGAAAAAGTTTGGTTATACTGGCCAAACTTTGCAGTATCAGCAAGACAAAGAAATTGTAGTTTGTAACAATCTTCGAATCTTACCTCCATTTCCATAAAAATATGATCTAATATTTTATAGAGAAGTGCTCTGTACTGTCCTTTAATTTCTTCCTGTGAAAAATCACTGTCGCGAATAATACTTAAACGGAAACAACCGAAATAATACGTGAAAACCAACGAAACGACCAAAACCTATACTATCTTTTTAAGGCTAGCGATTTACCAAGCAATACATTTGATACTCGCACCCGCGATTTTGGCCGCCGGCAAGTATAGCGTTGTCATGGCAACGGAGCGTCAAAGCGTAAACAAAACCCCGCATGAGGTATATACTTCGGTCCGTTTTATATTTGCAATACACTTCTTGCTAATCACGGATTGCGATGTCGCGTTGCCGAAAGCGGAGGAAAGCGACTCGCGCCAGCGGTTAATTTATATGCTAGATTTTTCATGGCGAATTTTACAAATAAGGAATAGAAATGAGAAAAATGAATTAAATAATAGTAATATGTTTTATTATTTATTTTTGGTGAAGTGGCACTTCACTTACTACACCTGAATAGCCGCCAGTGGTTTATTGTTAGAATAACAATAGACCTATATTACTTCATTACCATTAACTTATATTTTCAGATTGGACCCAACTGGGCGTGGTAAAGGAGAATGTGAACTTTTAGACCTACCATTTTCGCGAATAGACTACAGGCGGGAAATAGTACCAGACCCTGATTATGACTATTATTCCCGAGATCGAAACGCTGGCCAGGTCAACTGTAGACAACCACCAAGCAATAGTTACTTCCCCGATGATGGTCATAGGGGAGGAGGTCAGCAATATGGGAATCGGTATGGTTATGGTGATGATAATGGGTGGAGAAGAGGGGATGGATTGAGACCATACGGTAATTTGTTTTAAAATATTTTATTATTCTTATGTAGAGTGTCTAGAAAGTCAACCATAATACGGAACAGGCTGATGGAAAAAACCAACAACGTATGGACCCAGCGATTCATTCATAATTTTATGATAAACATTAAGCCAACAATCCTAATAGGCAAAGGGGGTGAGGCAAGCGAGAAATAAAAATGGCGGACTTACTTTTTGACCTTGGTCGATAGTATGCACCCAACGACGTTGGTCTCTATTTACCTGTGAAAAGTGAGGTGCGGAAATGAATAGTCTACCCTTCTACAAACAAAGCACTGCCTATCCATATTGTCTTTAAAAACACCATAAAATACACAAAAAAAAACGCATTATAAGATTTATTTGATTACTTTTGGCTTTCCAAATTGTTAAATGACAGAAACCAACAGAAATAACAAAGCAAAGGGGGCGTCACCCACAAGCGTTTAGGAAAAGTTAAATTTGGCAAACCGCATTTTAGCGCCTTTACTGTGATGTATTGATGACAACAGCTCAAACGTAAACAAACCTGATCCATATGTCGTTGGAAAAAACCTTAATAGTTTAAGATTCGAATAGGAACCTACCTGCACCCATCCGGTTAAAAGCGATTTTATATTTAATTTAAACAAAGCCTTGCTAAAGAATTGAAGAGTTATTTTTTTTAAAGAGCCAATGTTAAATTTTCAATATTTTTAGGAGATTAAAAAACCTTTATTAAATTTATATGGCTAACGCTATATATTTTTTGTAATATTTTCGTATTTTAAATATATCTGTATTTGGCGCACTTGGAGATATATTTAAAGGTTCTATAAGCAACAGTTTTTTTGTAAATTAGAAAAAAATTGACATTGGCACCCTATTAGAAATGACATTTGTTGCTTTTGCAAAAAAACCCTTTAATTATTTTTAAGGTTATATTTAAATTAAACCCCATAACTTTTGACACACCCTGTATAATGGCAATTTTTATTTTTTAATTTTTTAGTTTACATGACGGTATTAATATATCACTATTTTTTTCTCTCCAATTATATAAATAAAGCCACGGGTTTTTTTAAATTTTAAATTTAAAAGATTTATTATTTTTTGGTACATTCTGTATTATTTAAAAATACATATTTTATTAACTAGCCTTATCCTTTGGGCACTATAAATTGAGAGAAACACGTGTACAAAAATTGTATTTAATTGATTTAAAAAATCAGTTACACTATACCTACAATATAGGGGTTGCCACTAGACAGGGTGTGAAAAAAATTAGGTTATTTTTTTAAATTTAAATGTAGCCTTAAGTAAAGTTTAATACATTTAACTGGATAATAAAATATGTATTTTTAAATAATACAGAATATACCAAAAAACTAATGATTTTTCCAAATTTAAAATTTAAAAAATCCCATAGCTTTATTTATATAATTGCCATTCCACAGGGTGTGTCAAAATTTTTGAGGTTATTTTTTTAATTAATTTTTAGGCAAGCTTTTTGCAATACTTTTGTTTAAATATTATATTTAATATAAAATAGTTTTTATCCGGTAAACAGATGGGTACACGTCGCTTCCTATTCGGGTCTTATACTATAACCAACACTCAGAAAAATATAGAATGATCTTAGCAACAAATCGTTGCTTCTCAACATATTGGCACTTGAAATTAGGCAAAATTGTCCTTTTAAATTAGATTTTTAATTCTCACACCTAAAGAAATTTATATTTTCTCAAACTAAAAGTTCTATCTTTAAGTGGTCTACGGATAGACTTTCCTTCAACGTTTAATTTTTGAAATTTCAAGAAAGGAAAAGTTATTTTGTATAAAAATTTTGTGTTATGTAAAATAGCAGAAGGCTTTGGCTACGTAAAATCTCTGCAGCTGTAGTCGGTACTGGCTACGATGGTTTGTGGTAACCGTTAACGTGAGCGGCGTTTTGGAATCCGTTTACAACACTGATCTTGATGTATTGCCAATGTTATTACCTGCGCGAAACAAAAGTTACATTTCATGGGCGAAAAAACGGGTTTGTGCGCAAGCAAATCGAGGGTTAACGTGCCTGGCGCCAAACAAGCTATCCGCATTATCGAAAAGAATTTGCGACGCCTTCTCTGGGTTTCTCGTTGGAAGTACGGGAACTAATGAGCGTCACGGTCAGAACGCGGACGGACGACACGGAGTGCCGGTGTTGTATCCTCCCAGTGTGCATGTTTGTTCACCCTCGATTTGTTTACCGCGCGAGGTCGCCAAAATCCGAAAAATGCTTCTTACCACTACTTACGGATCTAAAGGTGGGTTATGTGTGGTTTACATACGTATATTGGAAACTGCCGCTAATAATATTTGTTCGGTTTAAGCGGCAAGCGGCACCGCTTTTACACTTACGTAAGTTGCGGCTACCTGATTAAAAAATATAATAAATTCTTTATTGCTAATATAAAGATCAAGGGCTCCGATCTAACGCTTGTCACTCAGCTGCTTATCGCTTGTATATAGCTGAGGCCGAACCGTTTATAAAAATCGCCATATACGAGGTATTTCAAAATTATATATTTTTTAAAGTGCCAATATCTCAAAAACTATCGATTTTTTAATGAGGACATTTTTGTTTTGTTTTACCTGAGATCCATTACTTTATTGATATAAAAAATATTTTATTGATTCACACATTCGCTGATCATTTTAACAAGAAACGCACAATATAAAATATTAGATACCTACATATATATTATGTAGATTTAACAAGGTCTGTAAAGACATTACTCTTCACGCTCTATGCCATTATCTACTTCTATATTTAGCAGGTCTTCCTCCATATCTTCTATTTCTTCCATTTCATTGTTATATTTAATGAACGAAGAAAATACTTCAAACATAAAATTCCACATTTGTAGAGATAAAATTCTTGTATAGATTCTAAGATCCAGTAAAATTTGATAGCGTTCTTCTAATGTCAGCTCATCGTTAGTTTCATTAATTCTTTCTGTGTCAGAGAACGAATGATTTTAGTATAGTATTTTAAGAGAAATTTTATGGATAGTTTTAGGATGTCCAAATATACAAAAAAAAAATACAGAGTGTTTCCTAACTACTATATAAAATTTAAGGAGTGATTTATTATGTCTTTTTATGAAAAAAGTTTTTATAAGCACATGTCCGGACTCGCTTTATTTCTAAGATACAGGGCGTTAAACTTAAAAATAAAAGTAAGTATTTTTAAATATCCTAAAATCCTTTTTACCTATTTGAATAAAATTCGGTACCCTTATTTAATCTAATAAGGCACTTGTAAAGCTCTACCTAGATTAAGACAATAGGACCCAGTGGCGTCTAAGTGGGCACTACAGCCAATATTATTAGGAAAAAAAAGTTCACCACTGACTTTTTTGAAGTTTTTATACAAGAAGAAATGAAGACAATAACAATTTATATTATAATTTTTAAAATTAAGTAAATTTTAAATAAAACAAACCTTTCCAATCATATTATTACTATTAATTGGAATCAGAGATAATGTTAAAATTAAATAAGTGGAAGAGAAATACTTTACCTAATTTTTATTTTAAAATTTCTTACCTGAATTCATTTAGCTTGGTTTTTTTAACAAAATCGTTAAACTTATGTCAAATCGACGTCTAAAATGCTTGTAAAAACAAACGAAAATCCATGGTAACGTAATTTACAGAAGGCTACTGGATTATTGTCGCCAGTAGTTTGGTAGTTTATTTCAGAGCCTCCCTGATTTTGATATAAACAAACGGAGAGAAATGTCCGATTTTGGCAGGATATTGGGAATTCAAATTAAGGAGCATAGTGTTGCAATTGGGTCAAACTAGATTCAATTTCGCTAAGAATATTTACATAAATTACCTGATTAGTTATTACATTTCACGAAAAATATTAGGCATCATTGTCTGACAACCTAAATAACACAAAGCTGGATAATAGTCAATGTTTCGAGAAACTTTATATATAGCCATAAAGCGTAAGTTCTTCGTTATTTAGACTTGAACTGCAGATAAACCAAAACTGGCTTGGCACGTTTTGCTTCATTGCTGAATTTTTAACGAAATCCATAACGGCAACCACTTAAACGCTTACCACTAGTTTTAGACTAACTATTTTCTTATTTTTATTACATTCATCCCATAAATCATAAAAATTCTTTAAAAATAGAATATTAACTGCAACAACAAAAAGCAAAACTTAATTATGAAATGTCATTATGTTCTAAATTTGCCACTGCAACGTTGCCAAATCGCTTAATTTTAGTTTTCAATACTACATTACAATTTATTTTCGAATTCAAATTTATTTTTTGACTAATAACTAGCTTAAAATAATTAGCCGGTGGTCCCGCATATTTGTGTAATAACTTGATACACAACACACCTGTGTGCAAGAGGGCCGCAACGCTTTGAACAGAGTGTCGTACTAAAAGGAGAAAATAAATAGGTCTAAATAATAATTTTGATTTTAGACCGTAGACCAGCTGATATAGCAAGACCACTTCATAGACCAGGTGACCGATGGCCAGACGACTATGATGACAGAAAACCAAGGCCACCTTTGATTGACCATCACAGACCCTTGCCAGAAGATGACCGAAGATACGATTACGGAAATCGTCGAGGAGGTAAATATCTTCCTCAAACATTTGTTTGGGATGTGTTATGCCTCAGAGTTACCTAAGCACTGAAGTATTTAGAGAAGCACGCTTATAATTTTAAGACTAGGAAATATATTGTTAAACATTATTATAAAACACTGCCTGCACGCATTTTCATATGTTACCGACGGAAAAAAGCGCTCGAGTCGCCGAATACCTATCTGTAAGTTGCCGACGTATTTTTGTTTACGTCTGATGATCCAGACATTTTATTCTTTAGCATGTCAAACAGTTGCAGTAAATATTCGTTACTGATCGTTGATTAAATTCGATATTTCTGTAAGGAAAAATGAGTGAAATTAGCATAAACAATTTCCCTTTCTTAATTACAGTAAAACAAACTGTTATATTTTTTCCATGTTAATATGCTTTATCAGTTGGGCTATTTTATTCTGTCTATGTTACAGACGTAAACTAGGAATACGTCGGCAACTTAATGAGACGTATTCGGCAAACCGAACGCCTGTTTTTGTTGGTAACATATGAAAATGCTGCCTGCACTGCCTTATGGATAATTTAGAAATGAGCTTTTAATTGTTTTAATTAGGTTATACAGGGTGTGTCAGAATAGGATTTTTAGAAAAAGAGTTTAAATAGACCTATGTCGCCAAATGGCATCGGACGGAAGAAAATCAAGACATTAAATTTTCTCAGATGAGAATGAAAATTTTAAAAATATTTTTTTTTCGAAAAAAGGCAGTGGGCGCTTGAACCACTTGAACGCCGACGGAAGACATAAAAGAGTGTATTAGAAAATGCCTTTTATTGCCATGCAGAGTAGCTTCGAACTACATTTAATTAAAATGTTTAAAGTAAAGCTACATTTAGAACCAATTCTGAAATTCCAAATTGACATTTAAACAATTGGACAAACTTGTCAATGTCAAATCCAAATTTGATAAATGAAGTTTAATTAACTGTTTAAATGTGAATTTGAAATTTCGGAATTGGTTGCTAATGTAGCATAATATCACGGATAATATTAAAAATATATATGTTTTTAAACTTCCTTAACCCGAATCTTAAAAGTTTAGATATTTAGGATATATATTTACGTAAACGTTCTTCCTAAAATTACTTTAGGATTCACACCCTCAAGAATAAGCAGATTATTCTGAAACACTCTATATTCTAAAAACTCATTTCCTTTATAGTCTAAGATCCGAATAGGAAGCGATCTTCACCGATTTGTTTACCGAATAAAAACTGTTTTGCAGTAAATATAGTATTTAAATAAAAGTATCGCTATAGGGTTGCCTTAGAAATTATAGCCAAGGCAAAAATAATAAATAAATAATAAAAAAATCTAAATCACCCTGTATAATGTCAATTTTATTTTTTTATTCTACATTACAGTATTAATATAATACTAAATGAAATTTTTAATTTTTTAACTTAAAATAAGTGTTGGTAGACTCTATTATTTAAAAATACATACCGTAAAATGAGGCTATTAGGGACAAAATTTGAACATTTTTATAAGTTATTTTTGCTTACCTAACATAGAATTATGCATGGCACATTTTTGCAAAGCTTTTTTATAAAATATTGGTCCCCCTCTTTTGATTAGGGGAAATATATATACTTTTTATACCTTATAAAATATAGTATAGTGTTTTATTTTTAATTAAAAAAAATGGTAGAATTTTAAAAAAACTTTTACAGCCAAAAATGTAATGTAATGGTCAAAAGAAATGTACCAAATTTTGTGAAAATATCTAAAGTGGTAAAAAAGCATTCATTTTTTATTAATTTTAACTCGCTGTTTTTGGAAACGAAGCATTGTCGGACATAATGTTATTTGAAAAATGTTTTTATTATTCTTGGATTCTATAAGGTCTTAAGAGGAAAGTACCAACTTGAAAATCACCCTGTATAGGCGATACCTTTGTTATAAAATAGTTCCTATCTGGTAAAACGATGGATGGAGGTCGCTTTCTATTCGAATCTCGTACTATTAGTACAATTTAGGTATAAGACGATTAAATATGTAAATTTAGGGGAATTAAAACTATTTAGGAAAATATAATTTCGTTTTATTTCTTTTCAGACTACTCATTCCATCACTCACACGAATCACATAGTAGTCACAGTCACAGTTACCATTACAATGAACACAATGTAGATAGGTACGATCATCATGAGGAAAGTAGACCTTATTCTGGTATTCATTACCTCCCGGCATCAAACAATCGGATAACTCACCATGATAGTCATTTGCATCCATATGACCGGTATATTCCACGGAAAGGGTATCCAGTGATTATACCACTGGATGAGAAACATCATGATAATCCTTTGCCCTCTGACCATAGATATCCTTCTGATAGACATCCTGTAGATAGATATCCTATAGACAGATATCCTTCGGATAGACCTCCAAAGAAAGATTATTGGGGTTTAAATAGGAATGATTGGGGATCTTACGGTGGACATTATGGGAACTTTGGTTATTCGGATTCTTCTAATGGATATGGATCGCAATATGACCGATATAGGTAGGATTAAATACATTCCGCCTTTGCTTTCTACAGGGTGGGCAAAATTGGACGTTTTATGGGTTATCTCAGGTATTACTAAAGTAATTAAAAAAACCGATGTAGGTTTTATGAGCTCGATTTTAGAGAAACTAAAAATGGCGTAGTTAGAATTTTAATAAAATTATTTATCTAAGAGATACGAGGGAAAATTGAAAAATTGACGTTTTTGATTTTCCCCTTTATATTCTTTAATACAAGAAATAGCAAAAAATCATAAAGACAATTTTTGTAGAACTGTTTACGTAGAATATACAGAAAGTATTTGATTTTTATACAGGGTTACGGTAAAAAGTTACGATAGCAACTTGATGTTTTTCCTAAGGAACAACCTGTATATTTTTTAATAATTATTAGCCCTTGTCACTACGATAACAAATATATATATATATATATATATATATATATATATATATATATATATATATATATATATATATACCATCGTATCATTATATCTTGTAGTTTTTAAATATTTATATTTTAATATTTGTTTTTAAGCGTACCCGTTCATTCTTTTACAATCATATTTAAAAAAGATAATTAAATGTAATAATTAAGATATTTTTTATGATTTATACTTACCTTAATATACTTTTAAAAGTATAACTCAATAAACAAAATTAATACCAACATATGTATATGTTAATCATTAAAATAATTCTCTTTTTTTTATATAGTTATATAGAATTGAACCTCTTTTAAGATTGTTATTACAAAAATACAAATTTATTTTAAAATTTAAACATACTAAATGTGACATATTTTAACAAGAACGCTATAAATACAAAAGAATATTACTTCTTTTAAAAAATTGTTTACAGTCTAAAAGCTTAAAAAAACAAACAATAATAATACACCTAATAACCTAATAGCATCTGCCACATAAAATCAAATTTAAAAATTTAGAAGACAATTTACAAGAATTTGGCTCTTTCACAAAACCACACATTCTTTTTTACTGTGTTTATACTTTTAAAAGTATTAAGGTTAGTATAAATCATAAAAATATCTTAATTATTACATTCGATTATTATTTTAAAATATTATTGTAAAAGAATGTTATGCGGGGTACGCTTAAAAACAAATATAAAAATTCAAATATTGAATAAACTACAAGAGATAATAATACGATGTTTTTATATTTGTTATCGTGGTGACAAGGGCTTTTATTTAGTGAAGAGAAAAAAAATACAGGGTGTTCCATAAGAAAAACATTAAGTTGGTAGATTAGATTAGATTAGATTAGAATAGGGCCGGAATAACCCATGCACTGAAGCCGCTCGGCTTATTGTGCGCCCTGTCTTTTACGTCTGGGTGATGTCAGCCAGACGGGACCTACAGCTTAACGTGGGTTCCGAACCACGGTCCTATGAGCGACAACTTAAGACCTCGTCCCCACCCAGGGGGCACTACTGAACCTACCAACTGAGTGGGGTCCGCATGTCTACGGTTGCGCAGGACACGGCAAAGTGTGTTCCGGCGCCCTGGTCCTTTAGTGGCCTTCAGCGTCGATACATTTTGCACTTTGTCCGTCTGGTGTTGAGCTAACCACTAAATTTCCGACCAACTTATAAATAAGTATTTGGCCTCAGCAGGAATCGAACCCACCTCACGCAAGTTGGTATCGTAACTTTCTAATGCAACCCTGTATAAAAAATAAAATAATTGCCGTAGATTCTACGTAAAAGTCCTGAAAAAATTGTCTTTATGAGGTTTTGCTATTAAATTTTCCTTCGTATGTCCTAGATAAATAATCTTATTAAAATTCTAACAACGCCATTTTTAGTTTCTTCAAAATCAAGCCCTAACACCTACATCGGTTTTTTAATAACACCAGTAATAACTGAGATAGTTCATAAAAACGCCCGATTTTGCCCACCCTGTACTCTTTTTACGTATTAAAAATTTTGGTAAAGGGTCAACTATAGCTTTCGATTTAGCACGCTCATATTTCTGTCAGTTGCACATACTAAATTAAACAGGGAGGCCGTTCATATTTTACCAATTTTGATCGCAAATAACTTTAACAATTACAACTAAAACAGATTAAGTTATCACAAAGCGGTTTTCGAAAAATACCATGACTTTCTTTAAAGTTCTTTTATTACATCATCGCCATTTTGTTGTGATATTCCGTTAGCACAAAAACATTTTTTCGATATAGGACAACTTTGTTAATTTAAATGGAGCACCCTGTATATTTTTCTATATTCCTAAATTTACTCCTTTAAGAAAATAACAAAATTATTTACTTCCAAAAATTTTACTGCACGGCAAATAATAGTATTATTTGACAATAAAAAATTACTTTATATAAGGATATACAGGGTCTTACAGAATGTTGTAACAAAAATTTAAGAGCAGATTCTACTACTGAAAATATTTTTTCTTTTTTTTTTAAATGGGTCCGCAAATTGCTTGTTCTCAAGATACAGGGTGTTAAAGTTGTCAAAAAATAGTTTTTTTAATATCTTAAGTATCCTTTGCCCAATTTTGTTTTAATTTGGCAATGTTATTTATGGAATAAAGGGGGTAATTTATCACTAACTTAATTACATTTATCAGTTGCAGTTGCGTCTCGAACAGCAACTGAAGGAATAGTTCTAACAAAAAAGCGTACGCCACTGACTGTAAATATGTGTAAAATTTAGCTTTCTTTAGATTAGGCAAATAAAAATACAGCTTTTATCTCTCCTATTTTTTTTTCGTATCTTGTTTAGTTTAGAAGAAAAAAATAAAATCCACTTAGTTACATATTTTTAGACCATAAAAATTAATGATGATGACTAAATAAGGTTTATATCCAGTCTAACAATTTTTACTAAAATAGGAGTTTTCGAAATATTTTAGTTTAAAAAAAAATTAACACTCTGTATCTTGAGAAAAAAATTTGCGGACCCATAGAATATAAACTTTTCTTTATATTTTCTGATGTAAAATCTGCCCTTAATGATTTTTAACAACATTCTGCATCATCTCGTATAAAAGAAATACGCCAACAAAGCTATTTGGTTATTTGTAATATTAACAAAATTTTTAAAAAAGTAAGTTATCTAGCAACTATTATTTTTCGTTGGTTTGTAAATAACATAGAT
Organism: Listronotus bonariensis; assembly: GCA_014170235.1. NCBI lineage: Eukaryota > Metazoa > Arthropoda > Insecta > Coleoptera > Curculionidae > Listronotus > Listronotus bonariensis. The sequence goes on from JACEGR010001419.1 coordinate 25,863, forward strand.
ATAGTTTTGTTGTCGTTTTTTTGTAACCTTGTATGTAGTAAATTTTCATTGTCAAATAATCCTCTTAATTGTCGTTTATTATTAACATCGATAAAAATCAAAAAAATGACAGCTAGAAAGTAATCTTGAAGACACCCGGTATATATACTTAACTGACTTCCAAAATAAAAAAATATAACGTTTTTTTTAAGGCCTGCCATGTCCAAGAAAGTCTAGCATGTCCAAGAAAGTCTAGCCAATCTGGCAACTTTTGCCATAGAATACAACCTGGTAATATTGGATTTTAATGACATTATTCGGTTAACTTCTATCTTAGTGATAAGCTTAGCACAAATTCGAAATAAAATTTATTTACTAAAACAACTAGCCCCTAATTATAAGGGTTGCTAAAAGTTGATGATGATCAGCCTTAGCACGGTGTCATAGTATTCTTGTACCAAAGTTTATTAAAAATGATAAAGCCGATTCCCACTTAGGGGTGTTCACCCGTGACGTCACCCATCAGCTGATTGTCGGGGTTTTTCAAGGACACGGGTAAAATCATTTCCATGCACATTTAAATCAGAATCACAACTTTTGGTAGTACCAACCGTTAATTCATGTAGGGAATTTTGTCAAAAGTCGTCGCCCAGAGGGAAAAATTAGAACCAGTTCTAATTTGGCGGGTAAAAAGGCACGAGTTTTAACCCCTTATCCATGACTTGCAAATGTGAATCGTCAAAGGCAAAGACTTTTACCCGGGTGAAAACCCCGGGTTAAAACCCCTAGGTGGGAATCGGCTTATATACTAAAATCTTTTCACTTGCCACCGTCGAGCCACCCTGATTTGCTCCCTTCCGATGGATACTTTTGCAACGTGTCCCCCATACGAGATGGTTCTCCTCTCCTTCCTTCTACCTTCCATAACCACGACGCTTTTGAATCTTTTGGCTGCCCTACTGCAGCTTGTTCGGATCGCAAAAACTGTAACTATTACCAAAAATATAATAGCTACCGCAACAGAATCACGGACACGTGTAAAGAAATAGGCGCCGAAAAAGGAAGCCCTCTTATAAGCCCGCTTATATAGACTCCGAAACTGTTAATACTACCCGCGGCGTTCGTAGATTTGGCCATTTGAACTGGACTTCTAGTACGGTAGCTATTATATTCTTTGCTATGGGCTATAAAAATTTGCTGCGTAAAACGTACCTTTTTAATTTTGGTACAAACGCAATTTTTGGTAAGTATAAACGTATTAAAGATAGGTGTCCAAAAATAATATTGGTGCTTATAATACATCCATAGGTACGATAACAATCGACGCAACTACTTCATTCCCGCAAGCTATCAAAGACCAGAAATCCCTAACAACTGGGGTACCTACGGTGGCTCGTACGGAACTGGGGGTCTATCACTTGAATACCAAGGCTATGGAAACAAACACAGCTATAATTATTGGGGTCTCAACAAATATGAGGAAACTCACAGACCCAGTTTGTAAGTAGCTCCTTCTTTCTATTATTCATTAAAATTTGTTTATTTCCTAACTAGATTTTCTCAAATATGATGATCAAAATTAATCCTCAGATATGGTTCAGATTTGCTTCCTCCAAGAAAACCCGGGAGTTACTTGCCCACACTTCCTCCAAGTGGTGATTATCTACCTTTGCCTAGACCAAGCGGAAGCGACCATTACTTGCCAAAGAAACCTGGATCGTACGACATAGATAACAGTATTTTACCAGCTGAACCTAGAAGACCACCAAGTTTTAGTTATATTAGAGATGGTACGTTCTTTATTCGAATACATGGTAAATCAATATTTTGCATAGATTTTCCATTCAAAAGACCAAAATTAATATTTGATTGAACAAAATTTAAAATAAGTAGAATTTTTATAAAATATCACTCGTTAATAGAGAAATATACAAATTGGTTACCTTTTACTATTCTACTTTTTTGGAATTTGCAGACATAATTAAAATTTATTTCTAAACATTTTCACAATTTCAACCCTACCAAAAACCAGCAACTACTTCCTTAGTCCCTCCGATTACGGCTTAATCACTGTTTCATACTCTGATAATTTCTGAGGTCTGTCACTAAAATTCAGTTGGTATGGCATCAGAAATTTACTTGTCACCGATCGTTGGGATACTGAAAAATCCGTGGATGGGTACTGGTAAAATACCTTTCACAATGGGACCACTTTCGTCCTGGCCCTGTGATATAGAAACTGAATGTGCTTAACCCTATACCCGGTAACCAGGACCATAAAGTAACGTACCTACGGATATATAACTTCCTTACTCTATGCCAGGACCGAAGCAGTCCCATTTTATGAAAGGTATTTGGCGTACCTATTAAGGGCTTTCAACGCATAAATCCGCCAGTCATATAGAACATACGTTTCTATTACCCTTAGGATAGTACCTTCTTTTCTTCTTTCAATAATTAAACTGAGCATTGAGGCCCTTGTTTTCTATAGTTAGAAGAAACCCTAAACCTAAAAGTCAGGAGCTTTAAAATGATAGTATTACTCGACCCTCCTTCTCATTTAAGAATGTTGGGGTGGTAGCCTTCTACATAAATATCTTGACGTGTTTCGGCGATTTTCTTAAATCTGTACCTTTTCGCAGATAACTTGAGTAGTATAGTTTTTAAATGAACACCCGTATGACAAAAATATCTGCCAAAACGTTGGCAGTAAATCTTTTCCACCCCTAACCTATGAAGACAAAACTATATCTACCTCGAAACAAAAAACAGAACCGTTTAAAAAAATGTTGCCAAATTAAAGCTTGATCCATTTCTAAATCTGCTTCTTTCAACAGTTGTCTATTGTTTCTTATAAAATGATGCTCATAAGTTATGCTGATTATTAGACTGTTTGAGGTTAAGCAGATCAAGTGTATACTTTCATATTAAAATTTCGAATTAGCAGAAAGTCAGTATGTTTTTGTATATTTTTTAGAATGTTCTTTGCGCAGTGCTACCGGGTTTAGACTACACAAAGGCATAGTAAAGAAATTTTACGCAGTTCCAAACATCTACGAGTGTGAAGCTCTATGTGTTAAAGAAAAAGATTTTCCGTGTGCCTCCTATGCATACAGGTAAAAATAATAAAAGTTACTCCAAATTCTAGCATAACAATTCCTTTTTATAGAGATTAACTACATAGATTAGTTCCAGAGGGTTAAAAAATTGTTAATTTTAGATACACGACAATTATTAGCGGATCAGCAGATAACTGTTACCTAAGCAACCGAAACTACAAAGAACTGGATTACTACACTGATTTGGAACCTGACAGAGATTTTGATATCTATACAATGAATAACCGAAATCGATGTGAAGAGCCTATAATTTACTTGGAAAAAAGGAGAGTGGTAAGTAAGCATGGAAACAATATTTTTCTGCTCGCGTGTGAAAAATAATTACATTGCGCACGCAATCTAACGTTAGAAAATGTTTGCAATTGGTTGTTAGAGCAACTACAAATTAAAGTTAAAATTGACCAATACTTTGTTATACCCATTACAACGCAGGGCTATGGCATACTTTTTAATTTTTATTGTCGAAAAAGTTGAATTTTGTAACATTTTCTGGGTATGAGCAAAGACATTTGTAGTGTAAATTCCACCAATTTGGTGTGAACATTTCTTCTCGAGTACACACGTGCTTAAATTATTCCAGGAATTTTTTCTTGGCCACGAATATTAAAAAAAAATTATCCCTCGCTTGCAACTCGTGATAATTTTCAAAATATTCGTGGCCTTGAAAACATTTCCGAAAATAAATTAGGCACTAGTGATATTACAAGTGAAAACTTTTTAAAAATCAGGAATTTGTATGTTAGTTTAGGGTAAAAAAATTGACTTTGAGAAGTATTAAAATAGAATATAAACAAAATGTTTCTACTTTCCTAAGACACTCGTAGAGAAAGTATAGCTAGTTTCTAACACCACCGTAAGTGTCTTTCCTGAACTTAAAGCTAATCTGCTTTTGCGTCTCAAAAAGTATTACTTTGCGCACTTGTTGTGAAAAATAAATATTTATTTGTCGTTTATCATAAATCTTTTAGATTGTTTTTGGAGAGTACGTAGTGGACAACGATTAGATCATTCTATAGTTAGAGACTCACTAACTGTCAAGTCAATTGTGGACTGTCAATTGGAGTGCTTGCAAGCACGAAGGTTTACTTGTAGAGCATATAGTTTTAGGTAAGTGCCAGTTAAATATTATGTAATGTGGAAAATTTAGACATTTCTATCAGGAATTTTTTTGTAAAAACAAAAAATATTAAGTTTTCCATATGGTTTATCAATAATGGCAGTAACTGTATATTATTTATATTTTAGATATGGATCTCCTGTAATTGGCGGTGCCATAGATAACTGTCAATTGACAGACTGGCCATTCTTTGAGCTAGACCCAAGAAGGCACTTTATACCAGAGCCAGGATTCGAGGTATACGAACGAGGAAGCTATGGATACGGTTGTGAGCCGGATCATTTTAGGATCAGAGGAAAACATCCTCATAGGGATAATGGCATTAAAGCTGACCAATGTAAGCGATTTTTAACTAAGAGGCATTAAACCGTTATTTTACCGTTATTTCCTAAAATTATACATTTTGGTTAACCAATAAGTTTGCATTATTAGCTAAATAATAAAGAACTCAGAATATTCCATTGATTTCTTTAAATATAATCTGTCTTTAGTCATTTAAAAATCATGTAAAGTTTCTAAAATATACTAAAGAAATATTTTCTTTTCAGTATGTTATATTGGGTTTGGTTCTGCAGCAAGACTTTTACCACAAGCAACAATAAAATCTCTTTATGTTCCAACAGAACTTGACTGTAAAGTAGAATGTTCAAAAGCAAGAGAAGATACCTTATTCCGCTGTATGTCTTTTAGTTTTGTGTGAGTATTTTTTACTTATTCCTAAATAAAATCCAAGCACTAGGTGTATTTGAACTTGAACTGCTTTGTTTATGGCTTTAATGCTAGTCAATCGCGAGCTCTTTCCCTTCCGGTCATATGAACGATGTCGCTCATAAGCTTTCCAGGACTTTGTCAGTGGAAAAATGGGATATCGAGCTCAAAGCTCCCAGAATTTTCTAGCAAATATATAACTCGAAGCTATGACAATGCATACATTGTAGCTGCTAAACCAAGAGCTGCTACTGGTATTGCGCATAACCGGTCACTTTCACTACTGCTGATTTCCCTCAAGGCGCGCGCACCTCCTCGACCATACCAAGACACCATGTGCTTCGACAACAAAACGTAGAATCATGAGGTTGTAGAAATATTTACTCAGAACGCTTAGCTCCAGCAAAAAGAAGTTATCAATTTAGCGTGAATCTTTTTCGATCCCCAAGAGCACAGAAACGCCCGTACGACACCTCCAGCCGCCTTCCTGGAAAAGCTCTGTAGCTTTCTTCGAAAACGTGACCGCACTAGTCTGAGACCGGAGAAAGAGTGCACTAGGTGTATTTTTAACAGTATATCTGGTGCCCACGAAATTACTAGGAAGCCTGTAATTTACTCAAGAAGTGTTACACGATTTTGAAGTTTTGGTCGGATATATGGTTGGATATGATGCAGATTTCTAATAATTTGGAACTTGTGTGGCACATCCGGTTTAACCGGAAGTGCTCTCAAACTTTTTAGTTTGGCTTATAGTTGGCCTTGACAACAAAATGAGGCGTCACAGCCCACTACTCCGTACCTACCCGTACTTAAATGCATTGTTAGAATAAATAAATATTAAATTCTTAATATTTCAAAAACTATAAATTTTGGAATAGACATCCTTATGCAAACGTATCCTTATTTATGATGCTTAATAGGATAAGGTAAAAAAAGATAGGGGTTTCTATTTAAAATAAATGACTTTTAAGGTTTTTGTAGTAATAATTTTTAACGATTATTTTTGACCACTCTGTATTTATTATTTGTGAAAATATTAATACAGTCTGCTAGGTAGTTTTTCTTCACGAGAAACCCAACCCCAACTCATTAAAGGCTTTTGTTTAGAAGAAATTGATGGTTATGTAATGGCTTGTAAACGTCATTTTTGACATAAAATTTAAAATAAGTCAATTCAAGTCATTACAATTTGGTGCTATTAATTTCGGAACACCCTATATTTTAGAGAAAATATGCTTTTAGCGATGAGAATGGCTTAAATATGCATATGCAAATATACAAATGCATATAATCCGGTCTCTAGAGTGATAAGCATAAAATTTCCAGCACTGTGGTGTAACGCTTTTTTTTCGTTTTAGAACTGGTGGACCCAAAGTTGGTCACAACTGCTTCCTCTCAGACATCATGTTAAGAGATTTATTGCCAAACGTGGATTACGTACATGATCCAGATTCATGGTTATTTACATGGGATCACTACAACCCTGACTGTATCGATTTAGCCAATAAGCATTTACATTCAGAAAAGAGAATTAAATATGATTATATAGATTATGGAACTGGTAAGAAACAAAAACAGCACAAATTATTGTAATGGTCCATGGTTTGTAAAAATATGATTATAGTCGAATTCACGGAAGAAAAAGCCCTGGGCGTCAAACAAGTAAAGACGATAATCAACTATTTCTTTTTTAACGCCTCGTTTAATAAGTAGGCGAGGAACAAAGAAGAATCATTTAAAAGTGAGATAGAACACGATGAGTTGATGACTTTGGTGGCTTTTTCTTGTATGAACCCGACTCTACACCACTCTACAAATAACACATTATCGCACCCAGTTATGGAATAGTACGATTTTTAATATATTCCTGCTTTCTTCCTTTTCAAATTGAACACGATTCCGTAGTCAAAAGTTGGTGGTCGGGTCGCAATGTTTTATTAACCTCAAAAAAAAAACGGAAAAATTGAAATTTTAACGGTTTTAAAATTTCCTAAAGATTATTGGGTGTTAGAACAAAAGTGACCCCGAAATGGTATTCTGGACGGAAAAATACAAACCCATATAGCAACATAATAATACGTATGTCTGGATCTATCTTCAGAAAATTGAAGTAGCCTGTTTTGTTCACATGCTTCTATCTAATAAACTAATATACAGGGTGTTCAGTTAAGGGTGTACACTATCTATATCTCAAGAACCCTTGACCTCAGCCAATTGGCAAAAAAAAAAATTATAACAAAAATGGCAACGAGGAATCGTCCAAAAATATTTTTAACTTTGCAATGTGGCTGTGTGTCAAAATATTAATACAAATTTAAAATTAGACCAAAATTTCCAAATTAAGATATAAGTTTGATAACGCCATTGGAAAGCTAAGTAAATTTTCTATGAATTCGGCTTAAACCAAATTTTAATTGGATCAATAATAAGGATGGGGCAAACAAATGAATGTTGTCATATTTAAATCGCTATATCTTGAAAACTTCTTAACCAATTTTAATGAACAAGGTGTCATATAAAAGAATATTTTCATCTATTTTAATAAACTTTTACAGTGACATAAGTTAGTTTTAAAAATTAAGTTAGATGGCGCTGTTCGCTGTTGTTAGAGTTTTCCTCAATTTTTTCTAAAATATTAAATGGATCGGTATGCTTTACCTTACAAATTGTAAGAGTGAATAATAAAATCTACATTTCGGCGAAAACCGCATATCGATATCTTTATTCGTTTCGGAGTTATTGCCAAATAACTGGTGATAATAGAAGCAAAAACAAAAAAACGAGATTAATGTAGTTAGTATCTAACAAATAAATGAAATATGGATTTAATTATAGCATATAAAAGGTCTGCTTAATATCCAGATTAAAATTTTTTAACTGACTTGAACAAATAGTAACTAATATCGAACCACGAGGTAATGCGTTCTTATTTTTATTTGCCTTCGTGTTCTGTCACAGCCAGCCATGAAAAACAATAAAAACATTGCGTCTAGTTGTCATGGCAATAAAAGCAGTAACTGTCATTTTGATTTATTTGTTGTCTTGTCAAAGTAATTTTTCTTCTTATTTTCGCTATTAAAGTAAAAATGCCGCTTACAAATGAAGAAGCATTTCATATGTTACGTGTGTTTTTGAGTGTTTTCAAAATGCAGTCAGAGCTTCAAGAGAGTATGCTTTGCAGTACCCTAATCAGGCGCATCATTCCAGGCACGTGTTTACTCGTTTAGCAAGGCGACTTAGAGAAAAGGGCAGAGTCCAACCACATTCGGCTCAAATAAGGTATCGCAGAGTCAGAAATGAGACGAATATCATAAACGTTTTAGCTTATATCAATGTTGATCCACATGCTAGTATTCGCGAAATTTCCAGGGATTTGGGACTTTCAGTTGGTTACATTCATAAAATATTGACGGATTTTAACATGCATCCATATCATATTTTTTTTTCATCTTTGGACAATCCACGAAGGCTGAAAGCCTAAATACTAACGTACCGTGGGTGTCTTAAGCAGGGTAAGAGGAAGTTTGTTAACACGGGACTTAAAAACTTGAAGATTTGGGGGGAAGGAAAGACCTTCGCTGGCAGCAGGTTCCACAGTCTAGAAACTCTAGGGATAAAAGAACGAACGAAATGGGAAGTTCGGGGCCTGTCCAATTGAACTGTATGGGGATGCATACGCACGGCACCACGAGTCTCTCTGTTGGGAACCGCAAGAGGAGGGACTATACTGGACAATTCGTCGGAGCAGAAGCCGTAAAAGTATCTATAGAAGAGCGATAGATCTCCCACAGCTCGACGATGGGCAAGAGAAGGAAGTTTTTGAGTAAGTAAAGGATCATTAATTAGACGAACAGCCCTTCTTTGAATGGCATCAAGAATGCTGAGGGTGGTAGGGGATGCCATTCCCCAGACATGAGAACAATATTCCAGAGAGGGTCGAATTTGGGACACATACAAAGTGTATAAATTGGAAGGAGAAAAATACTTTTGGCTCGGAAAAGAAATCCAAGCTTTTTGAAGCCGCGGTGGCTATAGATACAATGTGTTTATGCCAGTTTAGGTTATTCTCAAATGTGATGCCCACAAGGTTAAATGTGTCCCCGCTCTGCAAAACCTGGCCACTCATAAGCAAAGGATGGGTGTTTGATGATTTTTTTCGCGACAAGGAACACGATTGTGTTTTGGATGCATTAAATTGAACGAGATTTTTGGCGCCCCAATCCAATATCAAATTGAGATCCTGTGAAAGAGATATCTGCATCGCCCTGCGTTTGCTTTCCAAGTCGGGTTGAGAGATTGGTTTGGGAACCTGAAAAGTGGAGTGAAGGGTACTATCGTCAGCATAACTATGAATGGGATTGGTTGTGGAAGAAAGAAGGTCGTTGATGTGAAGAAGAAACAACGTTGGTGCTAGTACTGAACCCTGTGGCACTCCAGCATTAATTTCGTGAAAGCTTGAAGAGTGGCCATCAACAATGACTGATATACGTCGATTAGAAAGATAACTGGAGAGCCAAGAGCAGAGTTTAGTTGAAAGACCGTAGGGGGAAGTTTATTAAGAAGTGCCTCATGCCAGACTTGGTCGAAAGCTTTAGATATATCAAGAGCAACGATCTGGGACTCACCTAGAAACTCAAGAGACTTGTTCCAGTTGTGTCAAACGAAGGAAAGAAGATCTGCTGTAGATCTCTTGTGACGAAATCCGTATTGCCTGTCATGTAAAATTTTATGTTTTTCTAAGTACCTAAGAATTTGCGAGTTAATGGATTTCTCCATTACTTTACAAAGCATTGAGAGAAGTGAAATGGGTCTATAGTTGGATGGAAGAGATTTAGATCCTTTCTTGGGAATAGGCTGGACACGTGCAGCTCTCCAGCTGTCTGGAAATATACCCGTGTCATAAGAAATTCGAAAGAGCCTGGTTAAAATAGGTGCAAGTTCAGGAGAACATTTTTTTAAAACGATTGCTGGTATTCCATCTAGCCCAGACGATTTCTTGGTTTTAAGAGAAGAAAGGATACGCTTAATGTGTTTAACCTTAAAAATAATATTGGGCATTTTGTGAGGAACTGGGGTAACAGTTGGAATTGGATGATTGACAGGTGGGTGAAGGGTTGAATTGGCAGCAAATTGTTTAGCAAACAGTTCGGCCTTTCCCTTAGATGTAGAAATAATTTCATCTTCCAAAGTTAATGGTGGAAAAGAACTGGTACAGAAATTCCTACTGATGTTTTTGGCAAAGGACCAGAAGGATTTGCTGCCATTTGAGCAAGAAAGTACTTTGTTTTTTATACGGTTATCAAAGGAGTCCTTGGCGTCTGAGATTGTTTGGTGGTAGTGGTTTCTTGCTTCAATGCTGGCCAGTCGGTTTTCTGGACTAGGATCCTGTAGAAACTTCTTGTGAGCCTGAACTTTTAAAATTCTAGCTTTGTCACATGTTTTAGTGAACCAAGGTTTGTGATTAGAGGGTTTGATGGTTTTCTTGGTGTGAGGTACATAGGTTTCAACGCCCAATAGAATTGACTCGGTCAGTTGGTTACAGATATCGGAAGGATCCTGGGAAGGGAAGCAGATAGTGTCCCAAGGGTACGTGACGAAAAAGTCCCTAAGGCCATCCCAGTCGGCTGAGTTGTAGTGCCATACGGTGCGTGGTGGCATGGATTCATTTACCTCAGGATGTACAGAGTAAGATACAGTAACCAAGCCATGATCTGAGCGACCTAGAGGGGCAGTAACAGATGCTTCATAAAGTTCAGGGTTAGAAGTAAGAAAAAAGATCTAAGGGGTTTGAGCTATAATTTGGCACTCTAGGAAAGTAGGTAGGAGTCATAATAAGGTTGGTAAGAGAATTACTGACTGCGAAGATTTCGGCTGCTCTGCCTTGAGGGTCAGTTTTTGAGGAGCCTAGCCAATCCTTATTATGGACATTGAAATCGCCAAGCACGATTACTTCGGCCATTGGAAACTGGGAAATGATACTGTCGATCTTTGTTGAGAGAAAGTCAAAAAATTCGACATAGGAATTGTCAGATGGAGATCGGTACAAACAACAGATAAATTTAGTAGAAGACCTAAGGGAAAGTTTGAGCCAAAGGACATCGGGCCTACCCGATTCAAGATTAGAAACTCGAGCACAAGCCAGATCGTTGCGAACGTAAGCACACACGCCCCCATGTGGGCGAAAAGACGAAATAAGTTCGTAGCCTGGGAAGAGAAGGTGGTTGGTTGAAGTTTTAGAACTTATTTGTGTCTCCGTTAGAAAGAGTATGTGGGGCTTAGATGACTCAAGGTGATGGTGAACGGAGTTTATATTGGTGTTAAGCCCACATATATTTGCAAAGGAAATTAAACCTTTCGATGAAGTCCCCCGGATGCACCCCTCGCCCGGAGATCCGAATGGAGGGGTATTTTACCTCCGGAATGTTTTACTCCCGGGTGTGCCGCCATCATTTTTACATAATTTTGGGGTGAAAGGAAAAAAAAAGAAAAGAAAAAAGAAGGAAGAAGGAAAACTGACTCACTTACCCAGAACCCGAAACGTCCGTTAGGACTTCACGGGTCCTTTAAAGGGTGAGTGGGGTGGTACCTCCTCAGACGAGGAAAGCTCCTCTACCACCTACCATATTGTTTTGCACCAGGCTTTACTGGACACGGATTTCGACAACCGCTTAAATTATTGTCATTGGCTTCTTAACATGATAAGGGACGATCGTCGTTTTTGGATAAAGTGCTATGGACGGATGAAGCCTCATTTACCAGCAATGGTACAGCTAACCTACACAACATGCATTACTGGAGTGATAATAATCCTCACTGGATGCGTGAAGTTGACCATCAACATCATTGGACAGTGAATGTATGGTGCGGAATTGTTGAAGGAAAGATTATCGGCCCTTTTATCTTTGATAGAGCTCTAAATGGTGAATTATACCTTCAGTTTTTAATTGATGATATGCCACAGTTATTAGAAAACGTGACCCTCGCGACAAGAAGAAAATTATGGTTTCAACACGGGGTGTCCTGTCCATTTTGCAAACCAGGTGCGTCACTACCTTGACCAGCAATTCCCTTTCCGGTGGATTGGAAGAGGAAGTTTATTTCCTTGGCCAGCTAGGTCTCCGGACTTAACTTGTCTCGATTTTTATTTATGGGATAGAATAAAAGATCTCGTTTACAAAACTCGACCAACAACACGAGAAAATATGATCGAGAGAATTAGAATGGCTATAAACAGCATATCCGTGGCGGAAATTGAAACTGCTTTATTGTCAACACAACAAAGGCTGCACCGCTGTATTCAGAATGATGGAAAGCATTTCGAACACATCAAATAAGTGCCCAATTTTCTCAGAATTTTGTTTTTGTTACTTGTTACCTGTTTTCTGTTGTAAATTGTCTTTGCTTGCTTGCTTGTTTATGGCTTTCATGCTAGTGAATCGCCAGCTCTCTCCCTTCCGATCATATAAGCGATGTCGCTTATAAGTTTTCCAGGACTTTGTCGTTGGAACCTCTGGATAGTCGAGCTTTGTAGCTCCCAGAAATTCCTAGCACATGTCAATAACAAAGCTATGAAATGCATAAATTGCGGCCATCTTCCCAAGAGCTGCTGCTGGTATCGCGTATAACCGGTTTCTTTCAGTACTGACGTCACCCGCAGCGCCCGCCTCCATTCTCCGCCATTGAAGAATACCTCGTGCAGTACGCCCAACAGGAAAACATCAGGTTATAGGAATCTTCACTCACAGTGCCTAGCTCCAGAAAAAAGATGCCTTTTCAATTTAGCAGTGAGTTTCCTATCTTCCTCGGGGCACCAGAACGTCTTCTACATCCTCCATGCACGAATCCACGTGAGAGCCCGGTATAAGCTCCCTTCCAACGTCTTAACACTACCGAGAACGAACGGAAACTGTAAATTGTCTTTCATATTGACATGTTGTTAATTAAAATTGGTTAAGAAATTTACACAATAAAAATAAAATAAACTCGTCTTTTTTGTTTTTGCTTCTATTATCACCAGTTATTTGGCAATAACTTCGAAACGAATAAAGATATCGATATGCGGTTTTCGCCGAAATGTAGATTTTATTATTCACTCTTACAATTTGTAAGGTAAAGCATACCGATCCATTTATTATTTTAGAAAAAATTGAGGAAAACTCTAACAACAGCGAAAAGCGCCATCTAACTTATTTTTTTAAAACTAACTTATGTCACTGTAAAAGTTTATTAAAAGAAATGAAAATATTCTTTCATATGACACCTTGTTCATTAAAATTGGTTAAGAAGTTTTCAAGATATAGCGATTTAAATATGGCAACATTCATTTGTTTTCCCCATCCTTATTATTGATCCAATTAAAATTTGGTTTAAGCCGAATTCATAGAAAATTTACTCAGCTTTCCAATGGCGTTATCAAACTTATATCTTAATTTGAAAATTTTGGTCTAATTTTAAATTTGTGTTATTATTTTGACAGTTGCGCCCTCTTACGGCCACATTGCAAAGTTAAAAATATTTTTGGACGATTCCTCGTTGCCATTTTTGTTATAATTTTTTTTTGCCAATTGGCTGAGGTCAAGGGTTCTTGAGATATAGATAGTGTACATCCTTAACTAAACACCCTGTATATAAACATACCTATATCTACAAACGACCATTTGCGTTTTGTATTTTTCTACAGAAAACTGTCAAAATTACGGATTTTTGCCGATTTTTAAGGTTAGGAAAAAATTTAATTGTCATTTAATCAGAATCAAAACTCCATAATTACAAAATTAATAAAATTTAAGTACTTATGGGATATATGAAACAATTTGGTTTTGGTTTAAAAACGCTAATATACAGGGTGTTTCCTAATTGCGGTAAGAAAATTTAAGGGCGTATTCCTAAGCCATTTTTATGAAAGAAAGTTCATATAAACATAGGTTCTCATTTTTTTTGTTTTCATGATACAGGTGTTAAACTTTTTAAAAAACTAAAAATATCTAAAAAACTTTTTAGTAAAAGTTTTTAGACTAGATATAAAAATTATTTAATTAAGTATTTGTTGTTGTTGTTACATATATGCTTGTTAGTTTAAGCACCTAATTTAAAATAATTAATAGTTTAAAAAACTAAAAAACACGCTTTTATATGCAACCGAACTAAAAATTAAAAAATAATTTTTCATTAAAAAAATATTTTCACTTCATAGAAAAAAGCGTGGGGTGCTTAATATATTAAATGTTATAATTACTATATTTGCCAATATCTATGATGGAAAAGTTATGAAAAAATAGTAAAATGCACCCCACGCTTTTTACTATGAAGTGAAAATATTTTTTTAATGAAAAATTATTTTTAATTTTTAGTTCGGTTGCATATAAAAGCGTGTTTTTAGTTTTTTAAACTATTAATTATTTTTCATTTTTAGTTCGTTATATTGCACAAAATTCTTAATATAACAGTAAATTAGAACATACTAATTAATTAAGCAGCAAAAGAAAATAACCAGCCCCCTATGAAATGACAATGGTAGCAAATTTTAAAATTTGCAAAAGATTGCAACTCACTAAAAAATTTCTTCTTCATTAAGTAGCAAAGTTTCAAATTTTTCCAACAGATGGCACTCCAGGAAATGTTTGGACCGTTGTCAACACTTTGCAATCCACTAAAAATTTCTTCCTCATTTAATAGCAAAGTTTTAAATTTTTCCAACAGATGGCATCCTAGGTGTTGTTTTTATAATATAATGGAATTTTTTTCCTGGCGATTAAAAAAAAGATAAAGGGTTACTGTTTGCAGATTATTGCATTGTCATGGGTCCTTAATACGTGTGCAAAGTTTCAAAGAAATCGAATAGCTGGAAGTTGGTTAAAATTAGGCTCAAAGATTCCGTTACATAGGCAGCCAGATGGATAGATTGATAGATAGATAGATAGTTACAACCCAAGTTAATAAAAGCGTGTTAAAAATGCCCTAATGTTTCTTGTGTGGTCCAGGATTATGCAGTTTGGTGGATTTTATTTTTTTCTGGAAAACTAGGCAAGTTACGTAAAAATATGAAAGAATAAAAAAGCTGTATTTTTGGGTGTTTCATTTGGAACAAATATAAAAGTCAGTGTCGTACAATTTTTTTGACAATAATATTAGCGTCGCCACTGGTCTCACTAATTAACATTAGTTTAGGATTAAATAAATCTCCTATTTCAATAAATACCACAGCCAAAATTTACTAAAATTGCATAAGGCATATTTAAGATAGTATTAAAAACCCGATTTTCATTTTAAAGTTTAACACCCTGTATCTGAGAAACAAAGCATTTCGGGACCTAAGTTTATATGTCTTCTATCTAACCGCAATTAGAAAACACCCGGTATACGGCCGATCCTTTAAAAACAACCCTGTTTACTCAATAAAATAACTGGCGTAGGTAAGGTGAAAATTACCCCATCCCTACCAGGAATGCTTAAATAAATATTTTAGCGGCTGCAAATAATTATCTGCAATATACTATACAAGCAAGGTAAATTTTAAAAGATTCGTAAAAACAACCTTTATAACTTCTTGAAATTAAAATGATGTTTATTCCTAATATAATATACCGCACAAAACAAGCACTATTAGTCACGCACGTTTCCATGCCGGTATTTAGTAAGATTGTCTCTTTTCCTTGCCTATATGTAATGTTATAAAAAATAAATTGACCATTTTCTGCGGTGTAAATATATGCAAAAAAAGGGTCCCCTTTTCTAGTAATATCTGAAAATACCAAAAAAAGGATGTTTGAATTAGAAGTATACTGTATATTTTAAATTTTTACATATTCACACTTTTGCATCAATTCAATCTTTGTATCTTAACTAAGAACTATTGTTAGGCGCGCTCGTGGCTGCTCCGGTTGTCTCGGCAAGCGTCGATCTCCGGAGTTAAGCAGTGAAGTGCGCGCCCATAACTGGATGGGTGACCGGCGGCACGCGGTGCTCTGCTCGGGGGTGCGAACGGACCGAGCAACAACCATCCAAGTTATGGAATGAATGGTGTGTGAATGGGAAGGAGTAGGGGTCAAGGTACAATAAGCCTTCAGGCTGCAGTGCACCACCTAGGGGGGCGGTCGTCGGGCCTGGGTGGGATGACACCGAAAGGGCGAAAAAAAAAAAAAGAAGTATTGTTTAGAAAATGCTTTAGAAAAATAATCATTAGTATTTTCCTTTAGATTACTCAACTGCTCTGGATGTTTGGAGAGTCTACAGCGTTAGCGGGTGGCCCTGTAGACGTGGAACAACATGTAGAGAAAATAAAATAGCAGGATTTTGGTTCTGCGAGTTAGAAGGAGGAGATAAAAGTTCTTGGGATTATTGCTGCAGCCCTGACCATCATTGTGGATTTTCGAATGGATATTCATATTCTTGGTAATAAAACCAACTTTGACATAGCTTATGATACGTGATTCACGACAAAAAATGTTGCAAAAAATACTTATATTAAAACCTTGAAATATTAGGGTGGGCCAAAAAATCTACTATTTTTATTTTGAGTTCTGATACTGAAAAATTGGTTCCTAGGCACCTCCAGAGAATGCTCGGCAACGATATGCTTTTAATTTTAGTATGATCATCCTCATTACAGTTTTGCATATTTCGCTCAGTCACATACAAAAAAAATCATATCCATTTGTTAATCATAGAGCAAAAGTGAGGAGTTTTTGTAAAAAATTGAACGCTCTACAAAAAAAACTCCTATACTTTTTGATAAATCTAACAGTTAAAAGGTGATAAATTGAAGAATTTTAAGAAAAATAACTTTTTTGTACTATATATTTATTGAGAATTGAGTTTCTTCTACATTTATCTGAAATTAAAGGCTCCACAAAAAGTGTATTTTATAATTTTTAGGTAAGTAACAAAATTTAACACAAAATAGTTATTTTACAATCCTTACAACCTTAAATATTTTTTCAATGGTTAGATTTATTAAAAAAGTATAGGAGATCTTTCTGGTAAAGCGTTTAATTTTCAATAAAAAACTTTTCGAGAATTTTGCTATATGGTTAATGAAAGTTGAGATTTTTTCGTATGGGACTGAGAAAAATATGCAAAATTGCATTACGATATTCCTATCAAAATTAAGATCTCATCTTTGCCGAGCATTCTCTGGAGGTACCTAGGAACCAATTTCTCAATGTCAGAAGTGAAAATAACAATAGTCGATTTTTTAACCCACCCTAATAAATATGTTGCAGGTGTTATGTTGGACCAACAAGAACTCAATGGCGTAAATGCAACGATCAATACTACCCATACTACCATAACACAAATGATCGTTTTGATAGTGGCAAAAGACCGTGGCAGAGCTCTGGTTCTCTACCACCTCCTCCTCAAACATCTGGTTATAGGCCTGATAGACCCAACGCACCTGAGAGACCTGTACCGCCTAAACCTAGTTTAGATGAATATGAGCAGCAGTTCGACAATGAGTTTTGAGTCCACCAAAGCCAGGTACCTGTTTACTTTTTTTACGATCTACTTTTTACCCAATAACAATAATAAATAATAGGTAACACAATACGCAATTTATTCCAAAAATGTCTTGAAAGAAATTTAAAGTGTGGTACATTTTGGAAAAGGTAACACAGCCCCACAAAAAAGTTGGTGATCCGAAAGACCAGACCATGGTATCTTCATGTTTTTGGGGTCGCTGAATCCGAATCTGGGGTCGGTTTGACCCTATCAGGTCAGGGTCAAGGTTATTTTAGGGTAAATCACAGCCTAACAAGTAAAAAAGTTGTAGGTCCGAAAGACCAGACAATGGTATTTTTTGGGTTTTGGCTTCGCCGAATCTGGAGTCGGTTTGACCCCATCAGGTCAGGGTGAAGGTCTTCTTAGGGTCAGATTACCGAAATTCATCAAAAAGGGAGCACAATCGTGGTATTATTTTTTTTGAATCGCTAAATCCGAATCCGGGGTCAGTTTGATCCCATCAGGTCATGGTCAGGGTCATTTCAGGGTCAAATCATTAAATTTTATTGAAAATAGACCACAATCATGATATATTTATGTTTCCGGGGTCGCTGAATCCGAATCCGTGGTCAAATTGACCCTATGAGGTTGGGATCAAGGCCATATCAAAGTCCAATCATCAGAAGTTATTGTAAATGCACCAAAATCATGATATCTTAGGGTTTTTGGGTCGCTAAATCCGAATCCGTAGTCAAATTGACCCTTCCGGCTTCGGATTAAGCAACCACAAAACATAAAGGTACCACGTTTGTGGTCTATTTTTAATGAATTTTGATGATTAGACCTTGAAATGAACTTGACCCTGACCTGATGGGATCAAACTAACTCCAAATTCGGATTCAGCGATCTCAAAACATAAAGATACCACGTTTGTGGTCTATTTTCGATGATTTGACCTTGAAATAACCTTGACCCCGACCTAATGGGGTCAAACCGACACCAGATTCGGATTCAGTTACCCCAAAAACATAAAAATACCATGGTCTTTTTTGTGAGGCTGTGTAATTATTTGACCATTCTTAAGCTATAAGAATATACAGAGTATATTTTATAAATAAATAAATTAAAAAATGCGTCCTCTTAGAAAATACTAGAAGCATAAAGGTTGTCCCACAATATAGGAGAAGTTTTCCAGATTCACAAAGAAAACATGAAAATAGTATAACAAGTTTCTATATTTTCTTTCTAAACTCCTTTACAGAGAGGTGTGCCCTTTAAGGACGTCGCTGAAAATTTTCTTGAATAACTTTTATATTACTTGCTATAATTAATTTATTTTTTAATAAAAAAAAAATTATAAATATAAGTTAGGGCTCCTTAAAATTGTGTCCTTTTAAAACAATTGCATTCTTTAGTTCGTCCGAGGCGGACTAACCCTAACAAAATAGTACTAATTATATTAACACCCTGTACAATAAGGGACATGACCTTCCCAAAGTGACAGTTCTGCATGACCGTCTATAGCGCTTGGAATCAATTAAATTACACGTTTTTTTGCTTTTTACTGTATTCTGCAAAACACACTGTATGCATAGTATGTTATTAAATATATCATTTGACTAACAACGACCACGGCAAACGCATTTACTTAGGCAAATGGCTTTTAAATCACAATTATTTTCATGAAATCATTTGCCCACGCAGAAGACATTTACCTAGGCAGAAGCCATTTGCCTAAAATACCCATTTGCCCGCGACAATACACAAAAAAGTTATAAAGAATTGAAGAAAACGCATGAAATAAAAAAACACGCCGTAGCGAGAAAAACGCAGGATAAAGAAAAACTTTCCATTTGACAGTATAATTCAATTTTTAGGTGGTTTTGGACAACCCAGAAGATGGCCAGTTGCATACCTACACAAAGAAATGCCGCCAAACAACACAAACTTGGACCCAAAATCGATGCGGACAGAAAAGAAGGAAAACTCAAAATTATTAGCAATAAAAAATCTAATAGACGTCATCAAAAACAACGACATTAAACATGTTCAGTATCACATAACCAACGATTCGAACAAAGCTGACGACATATTATACGTGAAAATACCAATCCCACTGCCAAATTTAGATAAGTCAGAAAAAAACTCATCTTCGGTAAAATCTAACGAGTTAAAAAGTAATACAAAAGTTAATTTTGAAGTAGTAGATACTGATAACCAACAAAGTGCCAGAGTGCAAAAATCAGTGCCGTTGGAAAGCCAAGGTAGCCATCAAAGGAGATGGACTCCCCAGTCCCCAAGTGATAATTCAGATAACAAAGGATGGACATATTCTGCAGATAATTTCACTAAAGCGCCTGTATTTAGAAGAGGTTTTGTTACTCGCACGAACGTAACTAATATTAGAAGAAATCGTCGAAGAGACAGTTAAAGTTAAGAGCGTGTATTTAATTTTTACAATTCATGCATTAATTTTTTAGTTTTCTGAGAAAAAATCATACCAACAATTTTTAAGCAAACTAAGGATTATTTATTCTAGGGCAGTGTTTTTTAACCTGTGGGTCGCGAAGCTTCTCCAGGGGGTCGCGAGAGGTCAAAAGAACTAGCTAATGAATTTATTTAAAAAAGTTAACAAAAAGAAATATAGTAATAAACATTTGCATACAAACGAATTAACTAAAAAAATCCTATGATTACTTATTCATCATAACGCAAAGGTTGCGCTTTTTTTCTTTTTAATTGATCAACTTCTATCATTGTGGAAAAGTTTTTGCTACATTGAGAATTGGGTTGTTTTCCAAATTTAGATGATTTCTTTGTTTACTTATTATTTGAGCCATTGATGAAAATGTTAACTCGCACAAATATGTGGCAAATGGAACTAAACACCTCAAGACGTCAGTTGTTAAATCCGGGTAATCTGTTTTCTTCTCATCCAAATTGGCGGCCTTAAATTCCAAGTATAACATCCCATCGGCAGATATTTCCTGCAGAATTTCTTTAAGATTAGTTGGTAAATTTGCCCCATTTATAGCTGCGGTTGAAAACGGTTTTAATATTTACCTTTGCTCAGTGTTTGCCGATGTCAGATGCACAGTATTGGCACTAAATTATTTACCACCATTTTCATACCAGCTATCTATGCATTGATGTTTATCTCACATCCGACTTTTTCACTAAAAGACTGTGTCGACGAAAATGATTCGAAGTTTTTTGATTTATAGACGATGACTACAAGTCATTTTTTGTAAAGCTATGGATTTTGCTTTTGCAGAGATAACATTTTTATTCTGCCCCTGAAGACTTTTATTCCAAGATATTTTACGGATTCGGTGTAAGGCCCAAAATTATAAAAGTATCGGTAAACTGCGCAAAAAACCTTAAGATTAAACTGAAGTTAAAGAATTAAAAATAAGCGCAAGAATTCTATTTTCTTAAAAAATAAACCTGTTTATCATAAGTTATGGCAGTACCGGTGTACCGATTCCCAAACCTAAAGTTTAAACATAAGTTTTACGGATATTAAGACGTTTATAAAATAAAAAAAAGGTTAATACCAGGCGCGGCTGGTAAGTTTTTTTTAGGTGGGTCGAACTCTTTGAGTATTTAATAATACCTCCCACTTCAACATGTTACTTTTTTATCTTGTAAATTAATATATTACTTTTATGGAGAGACTTTAATAATATGATGTTTTTACTTCTGTCATACAAATAACCATTGCAAAAACCATAAAATACTAAATGAACATTTTTTTATTATACAAATGCAAACAGTTTTAATGGTATTACTTTAATTTTTTTATATACAGGCAGAACTTAATTTTATCTTACATATGTGTTTATATATCAATCTTCTATACTTCTATTTGGAGAAATGTTTTATGGGCAACACAGCTGCCATGTCTTGTTACTTTTTCTTTTAAATGTTTCAGGTATTAACGCCAGGTCTAGTCCGTAAAGCAATATTAGTATCTGTACTATATAAAATACATGGAAAAAAAGCATTTTTTATATTGCACCCGCAAATGAGGACCGTTTTTTCAAAACTCGCTTTGTCGAAATTTCAAATTTTATTTTTTTATTGTGTAACACATACACGATGTCATAAAAAGTTTTATTTGAAATTCGTTAGTGTATATACTGTTGAATAATAATTCCACTTTGATATTATTATGGTACTATCTAAAAAGATTGACAAAAAAATAAATTAAACTATTAAACATTCCAAAACTCGCTTTTTCCAGTTTTATTCAAACTCAAAAATTAACATTTATTCCTTAATTAAAAACTAAAAATATGAACTGTAATGTAAAATTTATTGTTCCTCTTGGCTTTCGTCTACATTCTCAGATTCCAGCATATGGTCATCCCTGGTGATGTTTTCATGAGTGGTTCCGAACAGTTCCTTGTAAAAATCGTCTTTTGCACTTTCAAGGTACTTTATTATTTTACGTAAATCAGCTTTTTTCACCTCTTTAACATGGCTTGTCTTTGGAATTTCTAATGCTTTGTCTAATAACTTTAACGTCTTCACATTTTTTTCAATATTTCTACTTCTGTAGTATCTCCAGCATATGTAGATTTAACGCTCACATTCACCTTTCTTCCTTCCTTGCGATATTCTATTACTCTGCATTGTGTAATATTAAATGGAAGTTTGGATTTTATAAGCTTTTTAGATTCATTTTTATAGTCGTAAGATTTCCAGTGCTCCCCCACTTCTTTACTTGTCCATGTTTACCCAGTACGTCATAATAATGAGCAGGTGTTTCTATACTTTCGAGTTTTCGAAAATCTTTTTCTATTCTACCAAACACTCTATCTGGGGGCATGTAGCTGTGACCGCGAATGGGATAAATTTGCTGTATTTTAAAAAAACTTTCGATTTTTCCAGAAATCTATATAAAGCGGCTATTAGTATGGAATTCTTATTCTGAGCCGAACATGAATCAGAAAAAAGGCGAAGTGCCTTAGGTTCTTTTTCGTTTTCCTCTAAAATTATTTTTCTTTCCAAATTTTCCAGATAATTTATTAACGCAGAAGCTACTTCGTTAGCACCTTTTCCACCTTGTGTTTCTAGCCACGTGTACAGCCATATTTTATTTATGTCAACTGGAGTGTCGTTAATCATAATGCACAGATTGTAAAGCCACACTTGCCTTAAATAGAAAACCTCTCCTATGGATAGTTTTGGAATAGGTTGATTTTGTTGCATATCAAAAGTTATGTCAATTTCATTTTCATTATTTTGTTTCATTAACTCAAAAAATCTTTTTGCACGCAGTTTGTGAATTCTGAACTTAGTTCTTATATCATTTTTTTTCTCCAAATCCTTTTCCACTTTGAGTTTAATCAACAGTTCCTTGCAAGTTGAACAAGTGTCACTGTGGGGAGAGCCAAACCCAAGATTGAATTTGGTATAGAAATTTTTTAAAATTTACTCTTAGAACATATTATTTTTTTGTAGTATTTTGCTCTTTACAGAAACGTTCATAGATCTTAGACAAATTTAATTCCGGTGGCAGGTAAGCTCGGGTGCATTTATTACGACTATAATGACTATCCTTGCACGTATATTTTTTTATGTGATTTATTGCATCTGCAGTTACCTTTCTGTCATCTTCTTTGGTTCTGTCACCCCCTCTTTGTTCTTTGGGTATTTGGCCAGTTTCCAAAAACAGGCGAGCTATTCGTGCAAGTCTATCCCTCGATACACCTAAATAAAATAAAACAATATTACATACATTATTTCTTAATGAATAGATTGGAAGGAAAATACCTGTAATCGACTGAAATGATTTTGCACAAATCTCCAGCGTATCATTAGAATTCGATTTTCTAATTCGGTACTTGATGGATATGTTTTTAGGACTTCGTAGAGTATCTGGATCACCACGGTGCCGCTTTGGTGTACTAACCTTCATATACTTGAGCAGAAATGCATCCTGCGATATTTTACTCTTATTTAAATACAATAGCTTCCGAAAATCTGGAAAAAATATAAACTAAAGTAAGGTTCCATTTTTTTACATGGCATAAAACAAACATACCTTCTATATCTTCAAACGTTAGCCTTGCCACTGAACAATAGTGCTTCTTAGAAGACTGGTCAGCATGTGAGCACACAATATCTAATATTCCCGCGTTTGTTTCCGTGTAACGAGTTGATTTCTGTCGCGACGTTTTTCGTTTGCGTCCCCCTGCCACTTCAAGGACACTCGTAGAATATTCAGACATTTTTAACACACGAAACACAAGTGCATCATCCCGCTATTTACTTCAAACTGAAATAAAAATCAGAACACGTGAAAATACAATGCACGTTATATTTACCAATATGCGAGTGGAATAAGCGAGTTTTGATTTATCCGACAGTTGGGATTAAGCGAGTTTTGCAAAACTTTATGGATTTCCAACGTTGTTCGTCATTAGACGAAGCGAGTTTTGCAAAAACCAGCTACGACATTCGATGTGGAAGGTCGAAATTATGGAGAAATGATATAAAGCTCAATTTCGCATAAATTGGACAAAGCGAGTTTTGAAAAAACGGTCCTCAAATCCAATCTGAATTCTTGTTGG
This sequence comes from Listronotus bonariensis, assembly GCA_014170235.1. NCBI lineage: Eukaryota > Metazoa > Arthropoda > Insecta > Coleoptera > Curculionidae > Listronotus > Listronotus bonariensis. The sequence continues at coordinate 49,805 of JACEGR010001419.1, forward strand.
TTGGTGGTCTGTTTTAGTTTCAGGGCAGGTTTCGGACGTCCGTTTCTTTCATATTTAACCGGAGGGTCGCGAAATGTTTTTCTTACTAGGGGTGTCGTGTAATGAGAAAGGTTGAGAAACACTGTTCTAGGGTAACTTCAAGAGTATTCTGGTTCTGCTTTCTACTGATGTGTAAATAGTGACAGTATTTAAATGTTTTTAAATAATCTTAGGATAAAACATAAAAATTACATTTAAAAGGGTTAAAATTTAGTAGAACAATCAAGAAAATAATAATTATTAAAAATTCTCAATTCTTATTAACAACTTTTAATTACCAATAAAATTATGTATTTTTTGGGGTTAAATAAGTATCCGTTTATACGTGAAATTTACTTAATTTTTCTTTTATTAAAAAAAAATATATAATTTATATCATATTTTTGAGGATTCCACATTCATAGCCGAGTCAATGACGCTGTAAAACAGGCAGTCGTTGAAAGTCCTCAGAAACAGCTCCGATTATAATATTTTTATTTTGTTTTTTGAATCTTTTAATATTTTATGTTAATAAAAATCAGAAACCTCTTAGAGGGGAAAAATAATTATTTGTATTTTTTTTTAACAATATAATATAAATAATAATGTTACTTATACAGGGTACCTCTAACTTTACCGACAAACTTTAAAGGGTGATTCTCCGACAAAATATAAGAAAAAACTTTATATGAACATACATCCTAAACGCACTACTTTTGGAACTACTTACCAGAACTATATTATAATTATTTAAACAATACAAATAATTATTTCTTTCCTCTAAGAGGCTTTTGATTTTAAATAATATAAAACAATAAAAGGTTAAAAAAATCAAAATCGGAGCTGTTTTTGAGGACTTTCGGCGAAAAGTCTGCTAAATGATAATTAAATTTATTTTTTTATTTGGTCTAAACCCCTAAAAATAATTATTTCTCCCCTCTAAGAGGCTTCTGATTTTAAATAATACAAAAAAATAAAAGGTTAAATCGGAGCTGTTTTTGAGGACTTTCGGCAAAAAGTCTTCATTGACGCGACTGTATTATGGAGTTGTCATCTGGATGACTTTACAGGTACTTTAATAGAGGGTAGTTGTTAGATTTATAATGCATTTGGTGATATACCATGTTACCGCGTTTCGGAATTAAGAGCTGTCTATCTTTGTACTATTTTTGTGTAATACGTTAGGCTTAAGTAAATTTAAATAACTTGTTACATGCTAAATTATAATTAAATTTATTTTTTTATTTGGTCTAAACCCCCAAAAATAATTATTTCTCCCCTCTAAGAGGCTTCTGATTTTAAATAATATAAAAAAATAAAAGGTTAAATCGGAGCTGTTTTTGAGGACTTTCGGCAAAAAGTCTTCATTGAAGCGACTGTATTATGGAGTTGTCATCTGAATGACTTTACAGGTACTTTAATAGAGGGTAGTCGTTAGATTTATGTTGTATTTGGTGATATAACACGTTACCGTGTTTCGGAATTAAGAGCTGTCTATCTTTGTACTATTTTGTGTAATACCTTAGGCTTAAGTAAATTTAAATAACTTGTTACATGCTAAATAATATTTTTTTATTTGGTCCAAAACCCCTAAAAACCTACATTTTGAAGGACATACGACCATAAATGCCATTTGTAAAATCTTTGAATTTTTAAAAATTTTAACACATAATTCATACCATTTCATTTATTATTAAATTTAAAAAAATATTAAATTTTTACAGTTACTGAAAAAAAGTCAGTGTTTTTTTTTAAACTTCTTTTTATTGAAAAGTAGACCATTATTTATAAGCTGTATAGTGTTAAAAAATATATTTTAAAATTAAAATTTTAAAAAAGAATAAAAATGTTTTTGTTCTTTATTATTCTTACGCGTTAAAACTATAAAGCTGTGGGACACCATAGAAATAAAATAAATATACAGGGTGTCCCAGCCCTGTACAACATACAAAAATAAACTCAAAATTGTTTATTTGGATACAGTCGTTTTATTGACTGTACTAGTTAATATACATCGTGTCTACTTAAGTTCGCACCATATGGAAAACTTTTTATTATTAATTTTACGAAAAAAGTTATTCCCTATAAAGGTCTGCATGGTCTAGTACCTAAAATGCAATAATCAGATATTATTTTTTTATAGTGGTATACGAGGTACGTCAAAAAATATGAATTTTGCTCAAAAGGAAAGTACCCTTATTTTCCATAATATCGGAAATTTTTATAAGGAAAAGATGTTTGGGATTAAAAATACTTTTAGGATATGCAAATTGGTTTATTTTTTAGATAAAAAAATTATTTTTTAATTTCTGCGTGTGTGTTTCCGTGACTTTTAGCTGTTTTAATAGTTTTTAAGCCTTATTTACATGTTACATTTGGAAATAAGTATGAGCTATGGTAGAAACTTAAATTTTTACCCTTAACACATAAAAAAGTTTTTCTTGAAAATGAACAAGTTTGCATATTTAAATGTTATTTTTAATCCTAAACATCTTTTTCTTTAATATTCGATTTTATGAAAAATAAGGTTAGTTTCTTATTGAGCACAATTCATATTTTTTTGCTTTTTAATATCTAATGATTGCATTTTAGGTTTTGGGCCATGCAGAACTTTTTATAAAGAATATTTTTTTCGTAAAATTAATAATAAAAGTTGTCCATATGGTGCAAACTTAGGTAGACACGCTGTATAAGATGTACGAAAAAGATATTTTTGTTGTCAAGTTGTTTTCTTCCCTTTTTTTAATAGAACACTCTGTTTATTTTTAATAATTTCAGACTCTGTATTAAATTTTACATCAAAAATATACAAACATACGTCAATTATTGCTGGTTTGTGAGATATCGGCTGTATTGCACATTAACAATTAAAAGTGAAAAAAGAACATAATATTTGGGTTCTAGTTATTTTAAATAATTTTTTCACTGTCAGAGTGACAAATAATATATTATTATGTAATTAATTACGATCTATTGTACGTAATTTGCACTAAAAAACATCAATATGTCAATTATGGCTGGTTTTTAGAATACATATTTAAAATAAACAAAAATGCTGACTTACCTATTGGTACCTCTTACAATGGAAGGCAATTAATTACATATTACAATAATATTTGTTACTATGACAATGACAAAATTATTTAAAAATAATAAAAGCCAAAATATTATTTTCTGTCTTTACTTTTAATCGTTAATCAGCATACTGCTGATATCTCACAAACCAGCAATAATTGACGTATAGTGTATTATACATTTTTGATGTAAAATTTAATAGAGTCAAAATTTGTAAAAATACCCAGGGTGTTTTGTTAAAAAAAAACTATTTGACAATAATAATTATGTTTTTAAAACATCTTATATATTAACTGGTACTGTCAATAAAAAGGGTGTGTCCAAATAAACATTTCTTGTTTTAAGTCTATTTTTTGTCTTGTACAGGGGCGAAGTAAATTTGTGTATAAATAGAGTTGGGACACCCTCTATATGGTTGTTTATTTTTACTTTAAAATAGTAAAATTCAGTAAAACACCAAAGTGATAATGATACTATCCATAGACTAAAAAAAATATGAAAAAGTGGTTCTGATAGTGATAAAGAACTCAGATTACCATTTGAAAAAGCAAAAAAAAAATATCTATGAATAAACTTTTATTTGTAGAACGATTTTAAAATTTACTTCATAAATATAAGACAAACACAACCGTTATTAATAATCCTTTACCTCATCCACAAATGAATCATCTTCAAGGTAGCTCTCATCAGGATCTACATCGTTAACAGTATTCTCTTTAATTTCAGCCTTTTCCTCAAACACGTCGCCCATATCATCTTCTTCTGAAATAGTTCTGGCTTTCTTGGCAGGTGGTTCATCAACGTCATCTTGTAAACTGGTAGAATCAGCTTCGTTTTGTTCTTTTTCTTTAAGTGCATGTTCAGTCAAAATGCACTCATCATTTTCTTCTATCTGGGCAGATTTCTGAATTGAAAGCTCTTCTGTATCTTCTATTTCTTTCTCATTAATTAAGACCTTTTCTGTAGCCTCCTCTTCCTCATCCTTTTCAGTAGCCTCTTTTTCCTCATTCTTTTCTGCATCGGTAACGTCTTCAAAAGTAACTGTACTTTCTTCAGCCTTATCAAAATTATTACAATCTTCTTGCCTGGATTCACCTTGGTTCTGGATATTTTTCGCATTGTTTTCTTCTGAATCTTTCTCCTTTAAATTAAGAAAAACAATAAATGTATACAACCAATATAGACGTATGCTAAAAAATTATTTTCATTTTGTTTCTTATGTCAGTTTATCATACAGGGTGACCGAAAAATCAACAATAATATTGAAAGTTGAAAGGGTTGGTGGAACAACTTTGAGTATTCAAAAAAAAAACGTAAAATAAAGAGTGTCTTTTCAAAAGGAATATATTTAATTTTTATTTTTGTTTTATATTTCCTATGGGATCTTATTATTCATCTTGAGGTGCACAAATTCTTAGTTTTATTTGTCTTTCATATACCGTTTTGTGTCAGTATAAGGTAAAGAATATTTGAGCATTTTAATATAAATAAAAAAGATTAAGCAAGAAATTTAAAACAAAAATCAAAAATATAATCTTTTTGAAGATACACTCCCTAAATGACTTCGAAAAAAAATTGTGGATAGTTCTGGTTAGTTCTTATTAATGCTTCTGCTATTTTAGATACAGCAAAACTTTTTTCAAAATATTACAAATACCAAAAAAATACAGGTAGAGTTAAGTTCATCTGTGTACACACACATTCGATTTTTCAAAGAGAACTTTTAGTTTAATGTTGGTCTTTGATTATTGAAATGGTTATTCAGTGCTGCAACACTGAAAAAAAAATATGAATTTCTTTCGGTGTGACCAAACAAAAATATAATCCAAGAGGACTATTTTGACAAATTTCTTAAGCGGGCCAGTAAAAATCGACTATTCGATTTTATGTATCTATTAACATATTCTGATAGCTGTACAGGTTAAAAGAAACACCCCAGTTTTTAAAATTTGGATTTTACAAAAGTGATTAAAAATGCCTAGTACTTTTTTTAAATTACAATATATCAACAAATAATTACTGAATTTCAATGAAAATTGGTTTGTGTACTAAAGAATAGGAGAGGAACAGAAAAAAATAATAATTTAATTAAAAAAATTGCTTATAAATATTTAGTTTTATTATAAACGAATGGAAATATAGCTAACTTCTCGGTGTTGTAGAAGATTTTTTTTAATCTATTACCCAAAGATGTCACCAGAAAATGTTGGTGCTCTCTTACAAGAAAACAACTGCTAACAATAATAAACTTTAATGTATGTATAACATAAACAGCATGTTGCTGATTTTTTTGTTTTTGTTTTTTAAATCCAACAATACCTGTTTAGAGTCACTTGATAAACTAGCATTTTCTTCTTTTCCGTTTGTAGCACTCTGCTCTTCAGTTTCATTACTTCCCTGTTCCAACACTTCATTCCCATCTTCACTTGGTGCTGTAACTGTAGGATGATCAAGTAGCTCAACCTCTTCTCCTGCTTCAATATTTAGTTCCTCAAATACCATTTCTTCATTCTTGTCACCTTAAAAAAATATTAGACATAAATTCCATAATTAAGTTTCCAGAAAATACGGAGTAATTGATGTAACCTAATATGATTTTTTGTTAACATACTAGGTGACACAGCATGATGTTACCACCCCCATTTTTTTTTTTAATTTTAAGGGATATCAATAAAAAAATTTACTGTATAATAAAAGAATAAAGAAATGTTCATTATCACATCCTCAAAATAACTTTCCGTTTAACCGGAAGTACCATATTTTTATTTTAAAAACAAGTGCCTGTTTTTATTTTCTTTCTTTGTATTCTCTATAAAGTTTCTGTCACACAGCGAGCGGCGACGGGACAGCAGCGGGACATCAGCGCGTCAATGTCATATGAAAACACGTCCGTGACATGTAGGACGGGACGGCGCGGCGACGCGTGACACTAGGCAAGGATTCAATGTATTAAAACGCGTCGATGTCCCATCGCTACTCATTGTGTGCCTGAAGCTTTAAATTCTCTTTTCAGTGATATATCATATAGGATGTTTTCAAAACGGCGCCCAGAGATATTCTATATTTCTGCTTTGATTTTTTTTACTAAGTAGGCTGTGAAAATCAAAGAGGGCTTATTTTAATTTAAATTCAGTGAGATATTTCAATTTCTTTAAAAAATCAGCGACATTTCATAAATTCAATTTTTAATGTAATTGACAAGATAAATTTAAAAAAATTCCAAATATTTTAAATGGAAACACCCCTATTTTATTTTATATTTTATTTCTACACTTAAATCTCTTTCTACTGACAAAGCACAATGTTCTGTTTATATTCAAGACGGGGGCTATAAATAATTTCTTTATTAATTTTGTGATACTGCTGTAGTGAATACATGGTGTGTGGTCGCCATTTTAAAAATTACCAGTATGTTGTGATATATCAAAGAAACGAAACTTTTAGTGCAGAAATAAAATATGAAATATCACGTAGGTGTCTTCATTTAAAATGTTTGGAAATGTGTTGTCAATTACATAAAAAACTGATATTATGTAGCTATGTTACGTAGTGTAAGTAATTTATTAAAGAAAATGGAATATATCACAACCTGTAAAAGTAAAATAAATATTTTTTTCCACAGCCTACTTGGCAAAAAAATCAAAGCAGTAATAATGACGGTACTTTTTTCTTTAAAAGTAATCTCTGTCCGCCAGTTTGAAAAAAAAAACAACCACTGTGATATACCATTTAAAATAAAATTCTATGAAGCATAAAAATATATATAAATAAATAATAGTTTAAAAAAACTAAAATAACACGCTTTTATATGCAACCGAACTAAAAATTAGAAAATAATTTTTCATTAAAAAAATATTGTCACTTCATAGTAAAAAGCGTGGGGTGCTTAATATATTAAATGTTATAATTATTATATTTGCCAATATCTATGAGGGAAAAGTTATGAAAAAATTGTAAAATGCAACCCACGCTTTTTACTATGAAGTGACAATATTTTTTTAATGAAAAATTATTTTCTAATTTTTAGTTCGGTTGCATATAAAAGCGTGTTATTTTAGTTTTTTTAAACTATTATTTATTTTTCATTTTTTAGTTCGATATGCATTTATGTATGTATCTATGTTAAAATGCTCCAGTTTATTCACTAAAAAATTCCTTCGCCATTTTGTCAAGAGTAGCTAAACCTGAGAAAAGTTTGGAATGTTGCCAAAAGATGGCAACCCAGGTGTTGTTTTTATAATATAATGGATTTTTTTCCTGGCGATCCAAACCAGGATAACGGGATACTGTTTGCAGATTATTGCATTGTCATGGGTCCTTAATACGTGTGCAAAGTTTCAAAGAAATCGAATAGCTGGAAGTTGGTTAAAATTAGGCTCAAAGATTCCGTTACATAGATAGATAGATGGATAGATAGATAGATAGATAGTTACAACCCAAGTTAATAAAAGCGTGCTAAAAAAGAGGCAATTTTAAGAAAAATATGAAAGTGATTTTGAGGTTGTAGTAAGGCCAATTTATGCTTTTATTCTCCTTTAAACTTTTTAATAGTCTTTCATAACACGTTGACTGCCACCGTGGCATAGAAAAAAACCTTTGTTACAGCCGATATAATATACTTCTTTTACTTATCTGAAGCCACAAAATATTCGTAAAAATATCAGCCAAATAAAGTATTTTGCTCTTAGAGCCATACTCTAGTACTTACATAAAGAATACACGGCGTTGAGTAGCAAAAGTGAGTGCATGCCGCTATAGCGGCTACGTGCATACACACGGCTGTAAATCAAAATTAATTCCAGCCAGATAGGCATCGGATGGCAACCAACTTATTTAAAAGTAAAAAAACAAAAATAGGGGAGGGAAGTAACAACATCCTGTGTCACCTGGTATTTTGCTTGCATTCACTGCCACCATGGTGCGTTTTTTAAAACTTACAATGGCTATATTTTCTAAATCATGGCTAATATTAAAAAATAAAAAATACCGTTTCCCGGGGGAATATAAGTGACGTATTTTTTGAAACACCTCTATCAACCCCTTAAGCTTTACCCCCAGTCACTTTAAAATCTTAAAAATAGCAACCCATTTTTGTGGCACCTCTTTGAAAAGCTTATAAAAATGCTTTTTGTTGGTCATAAAAAGTTGGGGTAAAATCAAATACTACCCCTAAATTTTCGAAAAATCATACTTTAATATTCATAAAGAATACCAGAAAATGTTCAATTAAATTAATGTTAAATTGATTAAAAACTAAAAATAATACTCTCTGTAGCGCTAACTCGCTCCCATCAGAAGTTCTGGTTAGTTCTTTGCACAAGCGCTTAACAACAAAGACCAGTTGCTATTACTTTTTCTCAACAAAATTCAGAAAGGAAACTAAACAAAACTAATCAGAAATTTTTAGGGGCGCGCGTTAGCACTAGGGAGTATACTTTTAATTTTTAATTAAATTTTAATTAATTTTATATTAATTTAATTCCCTGTAAGTTTTAATTAATATTAACGAATTATTTTTCTAAAATTTAAGGGTAGATTTTGATTTTACCCCAACATTTTTATGACCAAAAAAAGCATTTTTCATAAGATTTTCAGAATGGTGCCACATAAGGAGTGATGCCATTTAAGATTTTTAAGTAACTGGGGGTGCAGCTTAAGGGTTGATAGAGGTATTTTGAAAAATACGTCATTTATATTCCCCCAGGTTTTATAGAACCGGTATTTTTTTTAAGTATTATTATTATTATTTTTTTATTTTTATTTTTATTTTTATTTTTTTTTTTTTTTTTTTTTTTTGATATTTGCCTTAGTTTAGAAAATATGACCATTGTAAGTTTTTAAAAACGCACCCTGTATAAGCTACATATTAACTGTTATTTTATTCTACCTCTGTCACTAAGTTCATCACCTATAGATGGATCAGTGTCTGGGTATTTAACTTGGTAATTGGGTGAATTAGAACTTCTATCTTGCTTAGCGGAATGGTTCTGTGGAAATTCGTCAGTTGATGCGTCTGTCAAAAATCCCAAAAAGGTAAACAAAAAAAAAAAAAAAATAAATGTTACCGTATAATCGTAAATCTCTCCAATCACTGGACCAACAGGAAAATTAATAAATTCACAAAAAATGTCCAATACAAAACAAACAAAAAAGAAGTAACTAGGTTTGTATATGAGATACTGGAAAGGTAATATGGTCAAAACTAGTATATTGTGTAACGTGTAGGAAAAGCGATATTTTCCGGAAGATGGTGGACTTCGGCCCTGGCTAAACCCTGGTCCAGCAACCACCAGGAGTCCTAAATGATGCTCTCTTCCTACGAATTGCACATACTATTTTCTCTCCGATCAAAATAATTCTTTAATTTTCGTTTTAAATAATTTGATCTCGGTATAATGTGTTATGGTATGGTATAACATTTTCTTGTATTGTTGATGGTCTGTGACAAACGTCATCGGTGAATATCGAATAAGAATAGGTGAACGTTCGAAAAATATGTTCCCAGCCATGGTCAGAAAAGTACATTGCCTAGAAACGCCTTCTGCATACAGGAAAAATACATTTTAAAGGTAAGAAATATGTAGATTTCCGTCTGCAGCTACATATTGCCAATACGTTTTCTTACCTCCAAAATGTATTATTTCTGTAGGTATAAGGCGTTTATAGGCGATGTACTTTTCCGGCCATAGCCGCGATTATTTTTCCGGACGCTACCTATTCCTATGCTTTCAATATTCACTGATGACGTTTGTCAACGTCAATCAACAATACAAGACAAGGTGATACCATAATAATGTATTATAGCGAGATTAAATTATTAAAATGTTTATATTTATTAAACTAAAAGAATAATGTACAAAAAGCACATTTCTTACACATTACACAATAAACTATTTTTTAAGAGTTTGGTGCTAGCGAATGCTTGCCAAAGTTCTAAAATAGGATTCTGATTCTTAAGAGTGTAAATCCTTAACTGTAATTAGGTAACCTGTAAATTCATTTTAAGAACAAGCCTATATAAATGTATTCCTAAATGTATTAACTTTTAAAGAAAAATAATTTAAATAAATTATCTCTTTTTATTATTATCTGTGGTGCCACAGAAAATATTTTAACATTTTTACTACTTCCTAGAGTTGCGTTTGGATGAAATTTAAACTACTGCTTTCTCTTGGAAAAAAATTAATAATTTCAATTATTTTAAGAGCAAATTTGATCTCTTGATTATCTGTCTCCCCACAATGGATTTTACGCAAACAAATAGGAAATATTTGTCTACATGGCCATATGACTATTATTATTATACATATTATTGTATTGTAAGTAACTTAATATTAAACATTTCATTATTTTATTTCTTTTAAAGTAATAATAACTTTTATTATATTGTGTCAGAGCAGAATAGTTCTTACATAATGTATAAAAGTTTTAATTTTCATAAAATGCAAATAAACTTTTTAATTTTATTTTGAAGAAAAGCCAAATAATATTTTGTTTAAATTTAATCTCCCAGAAAACAAAAAGCATAAAATATTATGGTTATTGATACAAGTGGCCTATTAGGTGTTTTAAAGACTAATATATAAAATATTTGGAGGGAGGCAAGGATTCTCTCCTTCTAATACAGGGTGATCAAACTAAAGTGGGCACTATTGCTAACTTCTTTATTATTGAGATACAAAGTCGGTTAAATTAGCCAAGTTATAGTATTTTTTACGCTGATTAACGTGCTGCCAACAGAAAAACAATGAACATCAGGTTTTTGATTTAGTGTAAAAAATGTACTTTTTTAAAATGAAAGACCCTGTATATTATATCACCATAATGGATATATTAAATTTTTTAAGAAAATGTCAAATTTAATATGTCAATTTTTGGAAATATTGCCATCCAAATCTAAAAATACACTACTCAAAACAATTGTCGCATATGCTCGATTAACTTTAAATCGCCCCGTATGATGTGGTGTTGAAAGGGAGTAGTCAAATTTGTGATTATAAAATATCAGAAATGGGTAAGGGTATAAATTATTAACAAATGAGATTTCTCCCTTTTAACAGCACATTATACAGGGCGATCAAAAATTATTCATTTTTTCAATTTTTTTATCACCCCGTAGGATTTATTGCTTACAGTAAAAAACAACGGTTAATATAAAGTTACAGCTTCACGTTTTCTTAACATTTTATTTTTTAATTGTCTTAATAACTTAATTATTAAAAGAGATTTGGCCATTTAAATCAAAGCATTTTTGTATTAAAGCTTATGAAAGAAATCGAGCATATGCGATAATCCCTTTTAAAACAAAATAAAAACACATTTAACACATTATAATAACCAACCATATACAGTGTGGGACAGTTACATGTGTTAAATGTGTTTTTTATTTTGTTTTAAAAGGGATTATCGCATATGCTCGATTTCTTTCATAAGCTTTAATACAAAAATGCTTTGATTTAAATGGCCAAATCTCTTTAATAATTAAGTTATTAAGACAATTAAAAAATAAAATGTTAAGAAAACGTGAAGCTGTAACTTTATATTAACCGTTGTTTTTACTGTAAGCAATAAATCCTACGGGTGATAAAAAAATTGAAAAATGAATAATTTTTGATCGCCCTGTATAATGTGCTGTTAAAAGGGAGAAATCTCATTTGTTAATAATTTATACCCTTACCCATTTCTGATATTTTATAATCACAAATTTGACTACTCCCTTTCAACACCACATCATACGGGGCGATTTAAAGTTAATCGAGCATATGCGATAATTGTTTTGAGTAGTGTAGTAAACTTAGTGCTTAGAGCTGTACATTTAAAGGAAATTTAACATAATTTTCAGATTTGGATGGCCATATTTCCAAAACTATAAGAGATAGACATATTAAATCTGGCATTTTCTTAAAGCTCTTTAAAATATCTATTTAATAGTGATGCAATACACAGGGTGTTTTATTTAAAAATGCGATTTAACTATAAAATTCCTGAGGATGGCCATATTTCCGAATGTTAACTTTTTTTTAAAGCTCTTTGATAGATCTTTCGAATAGTGACATAATATACAGGGTGTTCCATTAAAAAAAGTACATTTTTTGCAATAAATCGAAAACCCGATGTTCGATTGTTTTTCTGTTTACAGCACGTTAATTAACAGAAAAAATACTACAACTTTGCTAATTTACCCGACTTTGTATTTCCAATAATAAAGAAGTTTGCAATAGTGCCGACTTAAGTTTGATCACCCTGTATTTTACTTTATTTTTAAAATAGTTTTTACAAGAGGTTCTTCGAAACACTAGAAAAGCATCTTCTATTAATTACCACATTACAGCAATATGGCCAAAATGTTTCTTATTTAATTATTTACTCTTACCCTAAAATCACAAACTTAAAACTTACCAAAATCAACATCATCATCATCATTACCGACTTCCTGATCACTGTCTCGATCAACGACCATTTCCTCAACCACCTTCCTTACTTCCCTAACCGCTTCCATTTCTTCCTCAGCCTTTTCCACTCCCAAATATAACGACGGACAAATGGGCTGACATAACATCTCCAAAGACCTTATTCCTCTCTGACATATGTCGGATATAAACCGATTGTTGTTATTTGCGCCTCTAGTTAAAATGTCAAGGCTTGTTTGAAGAGGGGGTAACGTTGATAGGGTGTCCTGATGATAGATGGCGACTAAGACTTCGTAGAGTTTTGCTTGGCACTGAGCGTCAGTGTAGGGATGAATCGGTTTGGAGGATTGGATTGTCATTAAGGAGTCAAACACTGACTTGTAAAGATCCTAAAATTTCAATAATTTTTTTTTAATTTAAATGAAGTCTTTAATTTTTAAAGGACTGATAAATTAGGAAATTTTAACCCAATGGCAGGTGGAATCTCTAAAACCTGCATAAATGCGGCAGCACGCATAAAGGTGAAGTAGCGGTAAAATCCTGTTTGGCAAGTGTGTCGTAAGTTGAGTGCGCCTTGCCTTAAAGACTACATAAAAGTAGCTAAGGCACTGAGTGTTAGTGTAGGGATATAGCATTTTATGTAGTCAAAGTAAAGATCCTAAAATGTCATATCTTTAATAATAATAGTTCTTTAATTAAAATAACAGGTATATGAAGAATTAAGTCTACATAAAGGTATCCAGTAATGAAAATGTTCCGCATAATTAATTGATTTAGAGCAGGGGTGGCGAACATTTTTGTACAAAAATATAAAAATATGTCCTTGGCGTGCCATGAAATACTTTTAGGCTCAAAAACTTTGAAGAACAAAAAAGTATTCACCTGCTTTTCCCCTCAATATTTTCTTTCAGTTACTTCAAATACTTTCCTCATTTTAGCTTCACTCATATTAAAAAAGAAATAATAATAATAAATATACTCGCGGGTCCAAATTTTTACATCGCGTGCCAATTTGGGCACGCGTGCCATTGGTTCCCATCACTGATTAACAGGGACACCGTTCAATCTCTTAGGCTAAGGCCACGATACAGAGTGTCTGCGACCAGCGGAAACCGGAGAATTTGAGAGCGCTGCCTTTGATCTTTATGGTAGCATAAAAGAATTTTTATTTTTAAATCAGGCAATTACAATATACATAGGTGAACAAAAACACTGCTGCTGCCGCTTGAAATAAAAAAATATTATTCGCGGAGCATTTGTAATGTATATAAACTGTTTTCAGGACGCCGTTTACCCCAAAATATTTTAGCCAGTGCCGGCTAGCAGTACAGAGATTTGATACTTTCCGCTCGACGCTTACGCTTGTTTCCTTAAGGCTACGGCCACGATACCAAGCTTCTGCGGCCAGCGGAAACCGGAGAATGTGATAGCGTTGCCTTTTATCTTTATGGTAGGTAGCCTAAAAGAATTTTTATTTTTAAAACGGGCGACTGCAATATACGTGAGCAAAAAGCCTTGCCGCTGCCGCCCGATACAACAAATATTTTTATATATTTTAGCCATTACCAGCTACCAGTATAGAGATTTGATACTTTCTGCTCGACGCTTACGCTTGTTATCGTGGCCAAGGCCCAACTTTTTTCCAATTTATTAGTGTTATTAATAAAGATTTCTTTTTAAAGCAATAATGTCTAGAAAATAATTTAGTATTTAACTTCAGGTATTATCTTAGGGCAGTTGATTAAGGCCTAAAGCCTACCCAATTAATTTACTGTGGATGTCTTGATTAAAATAAGATCCAGTTTATTCATAGGAATTTAAAATTGGGAGATTTAAAAGAAAAGAAGGGTATTTTTCTCCCTATCTATACTCCAGTCATCTCTACAGTCTAGTTGTACCTTAGTGATTGACTAAGTGGAACCTTTAGGGTTTCTCCAGATGGGCTGAAATCCTTGCATGAGTGCAACAATCGTCCAAGGGAGAAAGGGGTACTTTACTCCAGGAGAAATGTTTGTCATTTTTACCACTTGTTTCCACCATTGTTTTTATAATAAATGTAACATAATTAAGCAGTTTTATTCGGTTATTCATTACAAGGCAAAATGGACTTTGAAGACGACGAAAAAATATTTTGGAACAAGGTTAACAATCGGAAGAGATTAGGCTTTTCCATTTTCCCTTAATTTTTTTGGCATACCACACGAATATAAAAATGAAAAGAAAAATAGTCTGGCGGCTGGTAGAGGGAGGAAAAGTACATGTTTTTCCCTCATACGGGGGCGAAAAAGTATATTTTGAAGGTAGTAGAAAAAAGCTTTTTCAGAGTGGACTCATGAAAAGGCGAACATCTCTTCTTTGATTAAAAAAAAATTGTAAAGACAAGATAGAGTAGGTCCCACATATGTCAAGCATTAAATTGGTGAATTGCTTTGCAATTACGAAGTCATCCATAAAAATTAAATATTTTATCAGATATCTAACTTACCTTTATTAAAGTTGCTTTAACATTCAGTTTTGTTAGCTCCAGCAAATGTCTTAGAGCAGTTAAAGCAAACTTGCAGCTGCTTCTTTCATTATTTTTTCCAAATTAGTAGAACTGGAACTGAAAACATACACAAATATTTTAAAAAATGCGTTACTTCTTAATATTCTTGTTGATTACATGAAACTATTATAAAGCTAATCGGATTTGTTGGAAATTCAAAGTAACATTTAGAAGTCATAAATAATATAAGGCTATTATAAAACATTTTAAAATGTTATGATATCCATTAAAGTCAACTTACTCCTGATTTAAAGACTGATTTCCACTGGCAATGATCCTACTAGCCATAGCTTTCCTTTTTGCTTTTGGGATTTTTTCCCAGAAGCTGCTTCAGAAATTGTCAGGGTGATTTGTGATTTGACCGGAGTTATATCTTTTAAAATGCACACAAGTACCTGGGACTGAAATTGTGGATGAAAAGAGCTTTTCGATACAGTTAACCATTCACAAAGAGCTCTATATGATGATTCCTGATATAAACTATAATAAACAAAATAAATATAAATAAAATTTATAAAAAAATGTAAATATACACAATACACACAGGATGTTCTGGTTAAAGAGTCACTCTAGGAAAACTGTGAGTTAAATTCTGGAAAAATATGGCCATCCAAATCAAATATTTAGGTAATTTTTAATTTTGTATTAGGTGAAGGTATTGATTTTATATTCTAGGGTATAAACTACTTGTCAGGAGCTTAAAAATGATGTGCCACAAGACCCCCTTTCCATTTAACTTTTTTTTCCAAGATGGCGTTCATTTTCATCTGTCAATTTACCTCTAAAATATACAACGTGTCTTCGAAAGTTCTTACCAAATAGAAAACTTTTTAATTATGAACTTTACGAAAAAATGTCTCTTCATAAAAAGTCGTGCTTGATAAGAAAATACTTTTTCACAAAAATATTTGGAGATTGGATGTGGATTGGTGGCTTAAAAACTAATTGTTTCCAAATTAAAATAAAGGTTATTTTGTAACTACGATACCAAACTTTAAAGGGTGCTTTATTATGTCATTTTATGAAGAAAAGTTCCTATAAATGTAAGTCCAGAGTTGCTTCGTTTCTGAGATACAGGGCAGGGCGTTAATAATTTATTTTAAAGTCTGTTTTTTTAAATATCTTAAATACCAAGCCAGATACAAAAAAAATGTACTATACTAAAAGCTATTTTTCGGTTGCTTTATAGGAAAAAAAAAATAAAAACTATATTAAAAGCCAGTGGCGTACAGTAGGCACAACAGCCAATATTGTTGAGAAAATAATGATTTTCTGACTGTTCTAAGTAAAATTATTTTAATTTACATGGAAAAATTGGTAAAAATGCACTACATTTAAATAACCCCTGTAATTTTTAAATACATTTAATTAAACTTGCGAAAATATCTTGAGGTAATGATTCAGTTAATACACCCATGTGGTAAAAACAAAATATTCTTTAATTTTGTAAAACTGGGATAACTTTGATCTTGGTCAAAAATGTTGTCATGTCAAAATATTCAATATATATCTTATTTATCGGATATTTATTGGTAATATCCGATATTTTGATATTTTTCATTAATATCACTTTATGATTCCTGATACATATTTTACTTTAGTATCTAAACTTACCCATCAAATCTGAAACATTCACAATTTTGACTTCTTTCAATGCTATCTACAAGTATCTTAGAAATTGAATAGGAAAATGGTAAACAATTTGATTGATACCTAAAAAAATATTTTTATTAAGCAAAGATTTAACCAAATAAAAATCAAGGTTTTACCAAATAATAAAAAGTCTCAACAGCTTTATTATAGCACACTGAATCTCGGACAGTAAAATAGCAAACTGGTAACTTTCAAGAGATTCTATGTTATTACCGCTGATGCATTTATGAAAAGAAGTTCCTCTTGTAATAACTTCCAACAGTACCTTTGGTTTGGTTTCTTTAGCAACAGGAAATTTTGTTCTGAAATACAAAAATCATGTCAGTATTTAATTTTTGCCTGTAGTCACCATTAATTTGGGAAATGTTTACCTTTTTTAAGTATCCTAAAAACATGATATAAATGATTTAAACAGTTATAATTTGCTTTATAGGAATAGGTACTTTACACTTTAAGCAAGAAAGAAGGTATGAAAAACATGTACTTGAGGATTTCTGGACCATTTTTTTCGTGAGTAGCTTTATTTTGAGGAGACAACCAACTTTTTTCCTTACAACAATTTTCGTTGGTGGTAGCTTACAGGGGTAGCAGGAATTAAATATGATTTGATGAATATCAAAAAACCGGGATGACGTACCTCAGAATTTGTAGGACAACAGAAAAAAAAAATCAGCCTGTTAGTAGTTATTTTTCACGACATTGATAACCATACATGTTGGTGGTAGGGGATTCTTTGATGAAACCTTACATTTTGTAGGACAAATATTTTTTGGTTGATTTAGATAATTATCTTAAAAAAACAAAGAAAATCCCTGTTAGTAATAAATTTTTGTAAATGTCAAATCAACACATTTAATTCCTGCTACCACCAACGAAAATTGTGAGGAAAAAAGTTAGGCATCTTGTCAAAATGAAGCTACTCACGAAAAATTAGCTTGTTAGGAATGAATGGTAAAATAGGTTCAGGGATCCCTAACTAATAGTAAAAATCCTATATTTTCTTGACTATAACAATATTAAGCACAAGATCAATAACTTACTTAATCATTGTCTCAATAAACTTTAGAACATTTTTAATTCTTCTTGAATTCATATGTAAAAGAACTTGAGAACTGCTGTTTGCATCATCTTGAAAATCAAACACATCATCACTTGATCCCTCTGTGTAGAATATTTCCCTCTCATTTGCAAAAAGTTATCATAGAGTTTTTGAACTGTCCAGCAGAGTTTATGGAAATTTTGGGTAAAATTTAATTTATGATTTACACCATTGGCACCTGCACTGCCAACCTATAATGGAGAATACAAGAAAGGCTTAAGTTCAAAAATAATAACTAGTTGCTGTTCAAGCTTTAAAAAACAAATTTTTAACTTATTAAATTTCCATTTATTTTATTTACCTGTTGTAAATAATGAAAAGCTAAAGCAGCGCTTTGCACCACATCGTCGTGTTCACTATCCAAAAAATCAACAAGTAATCTTCAATTTTTGTCTGTGAGCACCAAACCAACTAGCATAATATCGCAATAATACTACAAGGGTCTTTAAAGCTGTCTTGCACTCATAGGGATTAACATGTGAAGTTGTTATACAATTATCAAAAACTTTCGAAATATAGTCAGATACAAATTTTTTATTAAAGTCAGATTCAGTATGAGCCACTTCAATTATTATTCCTAAAAAGTAATATGCCTAAATTATATTGTGGTGGATTTTTATGAAATTGTGGTGGAATTATATGAAAAAGTGGAATTGTGGTGTAAACATTTTTGTCATTGGTGTACCCCTCAGTTTTCTCTTATAATAAATTTGTATATTTGCATATACCTTATTTATGCTAGAATTTATTTAAACTTTGATTAGTGGTTTTGAAGTTTAGGCATCTGAAAAAAAACTATTTTCCATACGGTTCAACAATTATGCCGGACACTGTACATCCACATTTTGTACCATTAACTAAATTTAAAAAAAATAGAACTTAGAAGACTTGGTACAAAAAACTCTGTAAAATCTTACCGATTACCCTTAGCTTTAGTTCTTTTAATACATCGTCAACAAATTTTATAAGACAATGATTGGTCCAATTTAAAGCGTTCTCTGCTATTATTGAAGTACTGCAGTTTTCTATTACTATGTTTAGATATTCTAATCCTTCTCGGCGATGTTTTGCAGTGGCCAGAAGTTTATTAATTATATTAATAATGTGTTTTTCATTGGTTTCATGTTGTAAGTTAAAATTTAGGATGCTCGAAAGAAGCATCTTAATACCATCTTCTTTACAAACAAATACGTCTTCGACGTGTGATGTACTTAAAGGCATTGTAAATATTTAAAGAATTACTAAAATAACAGCATTAAAATTAAAAAAACTTGTAAACAAATTCCGGTGTGTTCAAACAATTTCAAAACGACAAAAAGTAAGGTTAGGTTAAAATTTTGAACTTGCGAATTAGGTAAGTGAGAGGTAGGCACAATTCAGTCTATCCCAGGAGGCATAATATTATTTTTGGAAGTTAAAACATAATTTTTTTGTTTGGCAAAATTTTTAAAAATAGATTTGAAAATTTAAATAAAAGTTCTTTTACTATATAATTTGTGTCATGTTTTTGACAAATATGTCCCAAAAATAAATTTTAATCTACACCATTAATATTATTAAGAGACAGAACTGTAACAATTTCTCTATGGATCTGTTTTCTTAAAAACTGATGTTTTGGTTATTAGTTTTTCTATAGTCATATACATATAAGCTGCACATATCACAACGTCATGGTTAGAGTAGCATAATCCACCCCTGTCGTTTGCAGAAATAAGAGTAGTTGGATCCAAACTGCCAGTGCAACCTTTACGTTGTTTTAGAATGAAAAATTTTATTGTAAAAATAAAGACATTTAAACAATTTAAGATTAATTCAGTGACCTATTTTTTCTTCTGTGTTACACTTTAGTAGAAAAAATTAAAAGGTACCCACCTGGTTTTAAGCGTGGCCTGTTCAATGGTACGTCCAAAATATCCCCTGTATTAGTATAAAATTTTGTACTATGTTCTGTATCATCACTTTGAAAATGTAACTTATAAAACTACTAAGAACATAGACAACTTTATATTTTTAAACAAAATACAATTACGATCACTGGCAATTGCCTTGCAGCAACGCCAGAGCAAAATAAACCAAGGATGTGCTCTGGCAACGCCATAAACAAAGCAGTATCCAGTACAATTACGATCAATTATACCTTATAGAATGTGTTGTTGGAATAAAATTCTCCCTACGAATAGCATGTATCCATTTATTTTTAAAATCTTCATTTCAGGGAAAAGAAAAAACTGAAACCGTTGGGCCTTTACTGGCACTGGTACTCTTACAAAGAGGCACACAACAAGAGTACGGCATTTTCAAAAAACTTCATAATTTGTTACAAAACAGAAATTTACTAAATTTAGTTTATAACCTGTAGTCTTTTGAGTGTAAAAATCACAAAGAAAATCACAAAAAACACTAAACACTATACTAAGAGGGTCCTTTTAGTTCACTAGGCCAATAAAAAGATAATAACACGTTTTAATTAGAAAAAACTGGTTTAAACGGATGTAAACAACCACTTAATGATACACCACTACACAAACAACACAAGAAAAAAAAGGTAAATAAAACATACACTGTACTAACAGTTGGAAAAATCAATTTTAAACGTCCTTTATGTCCACTTAAAACAATTAAAGGTAAAAACAACCGTCTACTGTACAAAAAACAAGAGATACCGCCATTTTTTATCGTCGGATGACAGTTGACTGGCTTTCCGTGAAGTCGGTGTTGTCCCAGGAAGTAAGGACCACAAACAAAAGGAAGAGAACAGCTGTTTTAGTATGTAACCTCTTTTTATATATTTTTTTTTTGGCAGAGCTGAAAAATGGCCGATGAAGTTCAGCTGGCTCAAACAGCCCAAGCCGGTGAAGATACGATTTTTGGAAAGATATTGCGGAAAGAAATTCCATGTAAATTTATTTATGAAGATGAACAGGTAAGCTTTAAACAAAAACCAAATAAACACTCTACTAACTAGTTACTATTTTTCAGTGTGTAGCTTTTGATGATGTGAATCCCCAGGCACCAGTTCATTTCCTAGTGATACCCCGTAAGGCAATTCCTCAACTCTCAAAAGTCGAGGACTCGGATGAAGCTCTATTAGGGCATTTACTTATTGTAGCTAAGAAGATTGCTGCTGAAAGAAACCTTAAAAACGGATTTCGTATTGTTATTAATGATGGTCCTGTAGGGGCACAGTCTGTGTATCACATTCATATTCACGTTTTGTCTGGAAGACAAATGCACTGGCCCCCAGGTTAATAATAATTTGTCCAAAATATAGAATTGTCTTTTTAATTTCTGAAAATCATCGATTCACTGTCTGCATTTAAATATAAAATAAATACATTTAATCCGGTTGTTTGTTTTTCAACCTAATTTATTACGCAATATAAATTTTATTTACAAAGTATTATTAAAGCAGAAGAGGGGCTTAGTGAAAAAGTGGTATACTTGACAATTGGAAAATAACAAGTAACAATAATTATAAAGTAGTGCACCATTTAGGCCAGAAGGTATTTATTGCCAATAATAAAATTCTAAAGTTATATAATAATCATTAAAAAAAAATTAAATCCTAAAAAGTATAAATAATAAACCTACATAAAATATTAATATTTAAAAAAATATATTTTTATTTCCTGGGCCAGTAATGAAATGAACTTCATGGTAAGAACACTTTAAACCTTTTTAGGAGGGTTCCTTTGGCAAGTCTACCACAAATATTCATACTGCCATATCGTCGTGAGTTATACCCATTGTTAGACAAGGGCAGACCTTATTTATATTATGACAAACTAGCATATCACAATAATGCACCACAAATTAAGTAAAATAAGATGCAAGTGTTAGCGGTACAGCCAAAACAATTACCCCAGTTTTCACTCCTGAAAAGTTGTAAAAATTAAGATCGGCCTCTTTCGTAATAACAGCGACAATATATGGAAGCGGCGCGGCGCTTTAACCCAGTCATAGTCAAATGTTTCGGATATCGGACTGGGCGAGAGCGCCACTTTTTTGTTGGGCAAGTTTACCGCAATTTGCCAAAAATGGTAAGAATTCAGTGGCGGATTCACATATTTGCCGTCCGTAAGTTATTAATTTTTGTCGCCCCTAATTTTTTAATTTTTTGGTTGGTGAAAAAAATTTAAAGAGCAAGAAAAAAATAGAGTTTTTGGTCCAAAGAAAGGCCCTTACTTCCATTTTCTACTCCCAATATTTCTAAATAGACATAAACAATTTATGAAGTAAATCGGCCGCCCTAGGCTTCAGCCTGCTGGTAAAATTCAACACTATAAGGGTTACAGTTATGAAACCATAGGACTAGGCGGGCTACGTGACTGTAACACTCCTTACGGTTTTGACATAATGTTTAAAAATTGCATGTAAAACATTGCGCTAAACTTGTCAGACAAAAAAGTGACGCGTTCGCCCAGTCCGACACCCGCAAATGTTCTAGTCTCGGTCCTAGTACTGTTCCCTAGGTAATAGCTACAGTTGACCTGGTTATGAATTTTGTATACTACCAGAAAGTCAATGATAATACTAAAACAACTGATGAACAACTCATAAACATTCAAAAAACATAAGAAGCCTTAGTAAGAAACACTGATCTCGATGGATTGCTAATGTTATAACCTGCGCGAAACAAAAGTTACATTTCATTGGCGAAAAAACTGGTTTGTATGCAAGCCAGTTGAGGAGTAAACGCACCCGACCCAAACAATCTATTCGCATTATTGGAAAGAATGTGTTGACCGCGTCCTGGTTTTCTGTTCGAAGTACGGTAGCTAATGAGCGTTACGGTCAGACCGCGGACGAAGGGTACGGGGTGCCGGTGTTTGTATTTTGCCACGGCTTTTAAGTGCGCGTGTTCGTCCACCCACTGCGCGTGGTCGTAAAAATCCGAAAAATGCTTCTTGCCACTGCGGATCTAAATGTAGGTTATCTATGGTAAGAAATCGTTGGTTTTTAAGACATCGTCAATTGAAATTCGTCAAAATTGTCCACTTGGATCAGATTTTTGATTGTCACACCTAATGAAATTTATATTTTTACATTTTGTTTTCAGTTTTGTAACACTGAATAGCTATTTCATTGATCAAAAACCAACACCAATTAAAATTGTTAAACATGTATTAAGAAATTTACAGTGTGTGCAAGAAAAAAGTTTACAGGTATAGCAAACCTTTAACCTTTTTGTCCTTAAGAGTGGAACAATAAAACCTTATATCTTTACGGTATACAATTAACTGGTTTATTCTGATTTGGGAACTTCTTGTTTTGGCACCTAGTAAAATTTTACCTGTCCCGACCTTTTTTTGTTTGGTTTGGTCACCTCGAGAAAAATGCATAATTATTTCTTCGTTTGGTACCCCAAAGGTGAAAATATAATTCTTAAGTGGACTTATAATGTGTGAATAAAGTCTTGGCTTTAATTAAGGAATAATTTTAAAAAATAACCAGGACTAACCATGACCACCCACCCATACTCTGTAATAATAACAGAACTATTGTAATGCAATAAGACTGACAATGATATAAGTCTTTATTCACATTCGCATTTGGCTAATGCGCATTACAGCGCTCATTTAAACTTATGAATATGCATGATAAATATTCGTGGAGGGATGTGTTGTTCGCGTCGTCGTTTGAGAAAAGAGGAAGCGGTGGACCGGGAAGCCCCTGACCTCGTTCTGCTCGCTCTAGTTGCAGCGGTGAATTGTAAGAGAGTACATAGTACATTGGTGGAAGGGATTTGAAGCTTTCATCGCGTATGGTCGACGGTTTTAGTTTCCATACCGGTATATTATTAAATTACATGCACACCTTTAGGGTACCAAATAAGAAGAAATATCTATGCATATTGTCGAGGAGACCAATCCAGAAAAAAAGGGTCAGGTCAGGTAAAATTTCATTAGATGCCCAAACGGGAAGTTCCCAAACAAGAAAACACCAATTAACTTAACACAACTTACCCTAAAAAGCGTCTGTTAAAAAAGGTTTACTAAAAATACCTAATTTTTACATAAAATTGAATTTTAATAAAGCTGTTTTTACACTTTTAAAAGAGGCAAGTTTCTTTTATCTGCGCACGCGCACCTTCTCTGTTTAAGCAACAACAGCTTACAACCTTACAGACAATGGCAATTAGTTTTTCAACAAGATTTACACTCTTACTGTTGTAAACAACTTATGTAATTATTTTTAAAAATCTAAATATAAAATAAATACCGAAATGTGTTTTCAAATTTTATTTATTAACATATTTTAATCAAATCTGGGTGTTTTTTTAAGTTAATTTAATAGTATGCAGTCAAAAAATTTTAAAGATGGTACCTTAAAAATCAGTAAAATACTTACCCAAACAGTTTTATTATTGGATGGTCTTCTTGTTGAGTACACGCCTGGAAAGAATGGGACCGCTTCGGTCCTGGTCCCAGGGTATACGAGGCTGACCCTGTTCAGCCCTATTGACCCCTATGAACTGGCCGATCGCCTGAAACAAAATAAAGAAAAACCCCCAAAAAACCCAAAAAACTCTAATTAAAAAA
This sequence comes from Listronotus bonariensis, assembly GCA_014170235.1. Classification (NCBI taxonomy): domain Eukaryota; kingdom Metazoa; phylum Arthropoda; class Insecta; order Coleoptera; family Curculionidae; genus Listronotus; species Listronotus bonariensis. Next base: position 74,147 of record JACEGR010001419.1, read on the forward strand.
CGACGTTTCGGTGGCAAGTCTGCCACCGTTGTCAAGATTAAAAATTAAGTTAGAAAATAAAAATAAAATAACTTGACAACGGTGGCAGACTTGCCACCGAAACGTCGTTTTTAATTAGAGTTTTTGGGTTTTGAGGGTTTCTTTATTTTGTTTCAGGCGATCGGCCAGTTCATAGGGGTCAATAGGCTGAACAGGGTCAGCTGCATACCCGGACAGGACCAAGTCCCATCTTTCCAGGCGTACTCAACAAGAAGACCATCCAATAAATGAATCCGCCTAACCAATATAGAGCATATCTCCAGTTTTATTATTCTGATTTAAATTGTAAACACAATGTTAAATAGCTTCCCCGCTTATAAAAAGAAATAAGGTTAAATAAAACACATAACTACATTTATAAGTAAATATAATTAATATAAATATCTTACACTCAAATACATAATTCCTAGTTCTAAGTTTTGCAAAATTAATTTTGCACAGAACTAACCTACCAAACACATTCATTAAATTTTAAATAGATTCTGCGTAATTATTTCAGCTTACATAAATGATTTTTTTTCAAATCAGCTTAGAGAGTTTATAAGTTGAGCGTTGCTGCGTTCTCAGATTTTTACAGTTTATAATACATACATTCAACCAACTTACACAATAAAAAAACGTGAACGTGTCATTCAACAAACTTTACGGGAGGTTTCGTCTGAGATGGATCAGCCGATTGTGAAAAGTACAAAATAAATAAATACTGCCAAACATTATGTCAGTCCAAAAACCCAAATTTAGCCTTACCAAATTAGAAAAAAGCTTTTTAAATGTAAGGATAGGAAAATGTAAATTATTTTATGTAGCTTCACTTAAAGTTAGTAAAAGAAAAAAAAAACTGTAATTTTAATATTGGAAAAAAAAATTGCCAACAGTATTTACCATAAATTTCTAAAACATTTTAAGTTTCTCCCCATTTATCGAAGTGAAAAGAATAAATAAAAATGATTAAATCAATAAAAAGCACTTAAAATAGAAAACACAAAAAATAAAAGAATTAAAACAAACAATTAAAAAAACAGTAAACGTAATACTACGACGACGTGCATTTATGGATTTAAACCCAAAATGATTAATTAAAAAATTTATGCAATCTATATTATATATCCGAAATTTATAAACCCACAAAATAATTATTAAATATTAATGATAACATTTGTATTTTTAATTTCTAGGTTAGGGACACCTATAAACTATGATAAAATGTGAATATCATAAAGACTGCATTAAAAAATTAAAAGAATTTGAAAAGCAAGTTGCATGTCTCTCTATTTTGTCTTTTTAACAACTAATGCACAGAAACTTAGACCACAGGAAATATAAAAGTACAGGGTTGTCCAACGAAGGGTAAACACCCTCGTAATTTCTTTATTTCAAAAGATATTGAAAAACGGTTTATACAAAAGTTGTAGGAATTTTAGAGGAGAATATGAGCAGTTTGCCATGAAAACAATTAAACATCTAATAAAAAATTTATACGAAAAAAATATGGTTATCTTCCTTATTTTAAATGGAACACCCGGTATATTATGTGATTTTGGATTCTCTAGAAAATTCTAAACCTTTTTCATATAGGGTGTTACATGTCTAAAGTTAAAAGTTTCGGAGCAATGGACAATTGAAAATCAGTAAAATGTCTTATAGCTTATTCTATTAAATAGGCTGAAATGCAAAAAATGTCAATAATGGGACACGTGAACAGAAAATAATAGTGAACAAAAAATACTAGTATTATTGTGAAAAAGCGTGGGTTGCTTGATATACAAAAAATATGGCACAGAGCACCCCACGATTTTTCACAATAATACTAGTATTTTTGTTCACTATCATTTTCTGTTTCTATTAAGAATTCTTAGATTAAAAACATTCAGGAATACTTAAGTGGCAATACATCTGTGCAACCAAACGCCACTGTTGGAGCACGTGTCCCATTGTTGACATTTTTTGCATTTCAGCCTATTTAATAGAATAAACTATAAGACATTTTACTGATTTTCAATTGTCCATTGCTCCGAAACTTTTAACTTTAGACATGTAACACCCTATATGAAAAAGGTTTAGAATTTTCTAGAGAATCCAAAAATCACCTAATATACCGGGTGTTCCATTTAAAATAAGGAAGATAACCATATTTTTTTCGTATAAATTTTTATTAGATGTTCAATTGTTTTCATGGCAAACTGCTCATATTCTCCTCTAAAATTCCTACAACTTTTGTATAAACCGTTTTTCAATATCTTTGAAATAAAGAAATTACGAGGGTGTTTACCCTTCGTTGGACAACCCTGTACATTATCGGTGCCTTTAACTATTATTAATACAATAATTATTTATCCAGGGCCATTTTAACTTTTAAATGCAGATTTCCAATTGTTTAGGCATCTCAAATGTTACTTATGCACCGAAGTAGTGTATAATAAACTCACTCTAACGACACAATCGGCTAATCATTTTAAAAAGAACCCACCATTAGATACCTAATATATTTGCAAACAATTATTGTAAAAAGTCACATCTGATCCAACACAAGCAAACCTAAATCTAAATAAATAGCCGTTTTTAAATAAAACATTTAAAAAAAATACATAAAAATATCAAAAATACGAACTCGGTTTAATAAAAAGTAAATCACAAACTAACAAATAATTAAGTCTATTTAAGTGATGTCTCTAAAAAATATTTATCTGCCGAAAAATCTATCGAATCAGAGAAGCTTTATTTAAATAGTATACATCATAATAATGTCAATTATTTTATCACGCAATGAAAATACCTGTATCAGTTTATAATTTAAAAATCCTGTTAAGATATTGTTTACAAAACTTAACATAATTTTAAAAGAATCGAATATACACTCATTCTTTAGTCGCTAGTATATATTTACATGTTATTTTTTATAAAAAGACATACCTTTACTAAACTTTTTAAGACCTTAATAAAAACGGATTAAATAATGGCGAAAATCTTTCAGGGTCTTCATTTCAAACTGTTAAGTACAACAAAAAGGCCACAATTTTAAATAATGTAAAATGTACCCTTAGAAAAAAAATTGTACCCGAGAAAGACTTGTTAAATTTTTAATGTTTCAAACCATACGGCATATAGAACATGTAAGTTTATTTTAAAGTACACGTTTATAGATCTCCATCCTGCACTTTTTGCACCAACTAAAATCAATAATTAAGTTTCTTTAAAAGTTTAATAAAAATATACCATTTTTAAATACTTTTTTAGCACATCTCTAAGGTAAGCGACGTTGCAAATACGGCCAGTCTAATCCATTTAGACATTGCTAATATCCAAATAAGACTAATATTAGTATTCTTTTTAAACTATCCTTTTTCCAAACATGCATATTGTTTTCTTAACAGGATCTTTAAATTTACACAGAGCAACCAAGAAAATACTTTAATACTTAACAGTTTCAAATTTTAACACACTGTCACTTTCATGCAAGTCATTCACGTGATCACTCTGCACCGTAGACAGTTAAAAACCTAGTGCTTTCAAAATCTATTACTTTTCGATTATTATTCTTTACCTAACCAAGCACCACAACAATGTACAACATAACTTTATATACTCTTTCGGGGCTGCCCGCCCAACAATTTAAGAGGTCATCTGTAATTTCTTCGGTCCTCAACTGTGGTTGGAGCAAAGTTCGTTCCATCGGGCTTCGAAGAATTGCCGCATACAGTGACCTGCTTTACCTACCGGGCTGTCGTCCTCGTTGAACGTTTCGCAGTTGTTGAAAATTTGTCTTACGTCTACGCAGAAATCTTCTCTGGATTTATACCTGCAAAGAAGAGTTTTGCTATATTAATTTATGCTATGTCAGAAATACGCTGGTAAGCATAAAATTTAGGTTAAATTAAAATTGTGAATTTGATTTTTTTTTTGGTATAAGTTTATATTGGAACATTGTATTTGTAATTTTTTGTCCTGTTTTGGTTAGCAAAACTTAACAGTAAATAATTAATCCGAAAGTTTTATTTTGACTTTACGATTTATTTTGATAAATAAACGAATTTATATAAAAACAAATAAATAAATATAATTTATTTCCAATTCGACTTTTAACAAAAGTTTTGGATATTGTCAATAATGAAAATATAAAAAATATATATAAAAATACATATTCTAAACTGTTAAAATAGTACATAAAATAAAAATACAGACACATTAAAATTAAATTAATTTAAAATTAATTTGTGTTATTGTCTAGAAAACAATCCTACATATTTTAAGCAAGATTTCTCTTGGCAAATAGTTGAATGTACAATAATTTAATAAAACACGAAACTGCAAAGCGGCCAGTGTTTTATTTTAAATAATTGTCCATGAATCTATTTGTCAAGGCAATCTTGCAAAAATATTGGGTACAATTTGAATTTATAGATCAAGTGGTATAGAGCTAGATTATTTCCTGAAAAACTTACATTAAAGCCAACAACACAGAATTTTACTAATAACAAAGTTTGACATTTTCTATCAATTTTGACAACCAGTTTTTATGACAGAAATTTATTCGCTGTTAAACAGTACATGTGATTTAATCACTTATCTAAACAAAATTTATTCAAAATTGGTGGTGTCTGATTAGTTTAATTCATAATAATTAAAGGTAATAATCATTATTAAATTGCATTGTCTTCTATGACTGCTTGAAGTTGAGGAGATATACAGTCAATTAAATGAAGTATCATATTCTGGTGGATGTTATTCCAAGACGGACAGTAAGAAATTAGTCACATATGACAGATTACATACCTCAAAAAAAAAATGATCCAAACCCTGTCACACCAATGATTTATAGTTTTAAATAAATATGCTTAGAAAATAGCAATTTCAACGTGACCCTATGTTTTTCCAAATAGCTATCTTTCTATAATCTGGACTCAATTATCATTTATTTCATGTATTGATCCGACGAGGACTAAATGGGGACATATTTATAGCTTTCCTCGTATTTAAAAAATATAATAATAAACAGCAGCCAGAACATTACTTATTTGTGTTTGGCATTTTAAACATTTATTTTATTTTCTTATTTAAATGGCAAATTTTCGCTAACTATTAAAATAATACTGTTATTTCTAATAGATTTACCGAGATATCGAAAAAAATAAACCAATAAAAACCTGAGGTCGCACCAGTGATATAGAGGGTGTCCAGTAATTCTACCGACAAACTTTAAGTGGTTATTCTACAATGAAAAATAAGAACAACACTGCCTATGAACATATGTCCTAAACCTTTTAGTTCTTGAACCACGAGGTGTTAAAGAGTTATTAATTTTTTACCAATTAAGATATTATTAAAAAATTAGGGGGTAGGGCGAGGCGACTTAACATTATCATTTCGTATAGCTTATATCAAATTCTACAGTAAAAAATAAGCTTTGTTGTTTATTCTTTAATCGGTTAGGGATTTGAATAACCAGCTGCGGTTTTGGCCAAAAATTGACCTTAACACCACTTTTCAAATTAAGGGAATCCACAAATATTTTACAAAGTATAAAAAATAATTTTACTTACGTCAAATCTAATAGCCTTTTCTTGATCGTAGACAAATCCATTGGAACTTTAATAATCTTCTTATAAGTAGGAAATTGTTTAGTGTTTACTGGCAAGAGAAACGGCCACGCGTCATCATGGCACTCAAGATCCTCGAGGATTAATCTACAGGGTGTCAGTTCCTTCATTAATCTCTTCTTTTCCTTTTCTTTGTCCTTTTCTTTCTTGGCCATCGTAGAAGGAGAAGGAACGTTGGGAAGCGGTGCTAGGCTGGAGTTCGACAAATCGCTGCTCTGACTACAATTCGTTGTGGGCATATCTTCGATTGTGGTTACTGAACTATGAGATGGGGTTGGACTAGAAAACAAAAAAAAGTGTAAATTTAATTGCCGAATCAGCATTACTGGTTTTCCAGTCAAAGTTATCGGAAAAAAGTCAGCAAGTATTGTTTTGGTTTTTAAAAACTTTAACAGAAAAACGATACCAAAACTAAAAACCCAAAATTCTTTTTAATAATTATTATAACTATTCAGTTTATTGTTCAATGTTCTCAAGAACTAACGTTGGCTTCAGTCAAGATTTCTTGATGAAGAAAATCCTGTGACAATGCCACACAAGCAATAACTGTTTTTTTAACATGGATATTAGGAACTTTTAAATACATCATACCCATTCAAAAATTTCTTTCCCAAAAATCTATAAAATTTAGTATGAGTTTTATACTTCTTATCTTTTTATATTATCTGCCCTAATTTTTTTTTAATAACTGCCATACATTTTTTAAATAAATATACAATATACTTTATTCTAGATTCTTTCACACTTTCTGGATCTATATCTACAGTATTTGAAAAAAATCTGCTTGAGAGTGGTGATTTTTGTAATAAATATTTTCCGCAGCTATACGTGGTGTTTAGAAACTACCGACAAACTTTTAAGTGTAACTCTCCATTGAAAAATAATAAAAAAACTTTATATAAATATAATATCCTACACATCAGATTTTTGACACTACAGGTTGTCAAAATTGTAAGGCTTTTTTATAACAACTTTTATACTAATTCAGATATTTGTGACAGTAGATAATTACCAAAATATTTTAAAAATTTAAAAAATAATAAAAAAATAATAACCTTTTTTTATACTGCTCACTTTATAATTAAGTATTAGCGATATAACCATGCCGAGATATGGTTTTTATTTATTTACGCGAAAACCATACATCAAATCGGTAAATCAAAATTTCTTGGAAACTAAACTGAAATTATTCCAAATAACTGGTGAATTTTTTTTGTTATACATTAAAAAATGTATGTATGATGCTTAGGAAACGTTTCCACTTAACTAACGATTATTTCCTTAAAATTTTAACACACTGTATGTTTCACGAAGACAAAATGTTGATGTTCAATTTTTATTTTTGTTTTTTCGCCATATTGAATTTATTTTTAAGCAATCTAGTTGACATTTGGCACACAAATCGAGCTTTGCAGATTTTAAAATTTTAATATAAAAGTACTTTTTTAATACTGCCAGAGGGCACTTTACCTGCTTAACCTAAAATTTATTTACATCATAACGTTTTTATTTTGACAGATATCGCAAAGCTGGTGGCGCCATTTCATAGACAATCGAAAACTTAAAAAAATAAGGTACTGTTTATTAAAGTCGATAAACCCCACCGTTTAGGCACCAATTGAAATCAAAGTTTTCATCAATTTCAATCAAATTACCTACATACATACAGGGTGTTCAGTAACTCAACCGACAAACTACGAGGCGATTCCACAAAATAAGAAAAAACTTTATTTGAACATATGTCCTAAACGTCTTAGTTTTTGAACTACGGGGTGTTAAAAATTAAAATAAAAGGTTTTTTATCTTATATATTTAACACACCGTAGTTCAAAAACTAAGATGTTTAGGACATATTTTTATATAAAGTTTTTTTCTTATTTTAAATTGTAGAATCACCCAATAAAGTTTGTCGGCTGAGTTACTGGTCACCCTGTATGTATGTAGGTAATTTGATTGTAATTGATGAAAACTTTGATGTTGATTGGTGCCTAAACGATGGGGTTTATCGACTTTAATAAAGAGTACCTTATTGTTTAAGGTTTTGATTGTGTATAAAATGGCGCCCCAGCTTTGAAATATCTGTCAAAATAAAAAGTTATGATGTAAATAAATTTTAAGTTTCAGGTAAAGTGCTCTCTGGCGGTATTAAAAAATACTTTTATCTTAAAATTTTAGAATTTGCAAAACTCGATTCGTGTGCCAAATGTCAACTAGATTGGTTAAAAAATAAATGCAATATGACAAAAAAACAAAAATGAAAAATTGAAGTTTTAACCCCTGTAACTTGGTAACTAGGGAGATTTGGACATTTTGTCAAAGGACTTACTAACAATATTTTACATTGCAGAATGACCCCTTAAAATTTCCTCATGCATTTTCCAAACACCCTGTATATATTTTATTTTTCGCTATGGAACCGTCTCATCCTTGTTGGATCACCCCATGCCATTTTTTCTTTTTATTCAATGTTTTTATTGATTTATTTACCTAGCAGGGGGTTGATCAGACGATTCGCTTGTCGGCGGCGTTTTGATGACCTTCTTGACGGGCTTCTTGTGGGGTTTTTAGAAATACAGTTTGTGCAGTACCATTTACCGCGAGGAACTTTGTGTATCTGAGGTTGGATGCAGTCTGTGTGGTAGGCGCGCGGGCACAGCTCGCACACAATCAGTCTCGTGCCAGTGGTCGACACTTTGCGTCCGCACACGATACAGTTACGTTCGCCGGTCGCTTTGTTCATACACTCGTGGCAGTACCTAGAAAAAAATTCGCAATGAACATAAAGTACTAAAAGATAAATATATTTTAGTAAAAAGTTATGACCAACAATAATTATTCACTAACAAAATACCGGGTCGTGCGTCGCCGAGCGGAAAATAGAAAATGTCATGTAAATTTCAAGAGGGTTAATTATTGGCTTCCCTGCACATTTTACAGAAAAAAATTTAAGATAATTTATAAAGTTATAAAGAGACCAATCTTCAAAAAATAATAATAAGCGAATCTTGAATTAGTCAATTAAATGTAATTGCAAAATTGCAAACGATTTTTCATAGGAACGTCACTGATTTATTGAGACTCTTTCTCATGTCAGTGACTACATTAATTTTCCAGGTGCCAGTTTGGTTTCACCTGAACCAAAAATTTGGTAATTTGACAGTTACATTGAATTGAATAATTTAAGATTCAACTTATTAAAATTTTTTGAAACTTGGCATGAGGGTTTGTCATACTGGTCTCTTCGAAAAGTTGTCTTACATTTTTTCTGTAAAATGTACAGGGGTGTCAATAATTAACCCCTTGAGATTTACATAGGATTTCCGTCGCTCGGCGACGCACGACCCGATATACAATACACTTCTTTATATTAGTAATCTTTTTAAAACAAAAACTTTTTTTTCCATTCCATTTTTTTTATTATAGGTCATTCAAAACCCTTTAAATTAGTTTTAAAGTTTCTAAATGAAGTACTAGGGAAATCAAAAATTAATTACCAATTCTAACCGAAAATAAAATAAATAAAAAAAATGTAGTTTTATATTTTTAATTGTTAAAATTACAGGTTAAAATCTTGAAAATATGAAATACCCAAGCGTAAGCCACCACCAGCTAGGGAGACCCGATATTTTCTCGGATACTACTGAACCAATTTTAAAAAGCTAGAATCGATTAGAGAAACAATTTAAAACCCTCTAAGATAACGTATTACTTGACCCCCATTCCAATTTTAACTTTTTGTCGTTGGTGTTGGTGGAGAAGGGTTATTTCCTCCCCCACCCCTCACCAGTACTTAGACCTTAGATTTTTTAAGCGCCCTTTTTTTACGTCTGGGTGATGGCAGCCAGACGGAACCTACAGCTTAACGTGGCCGAACCACGATCCTATGCGCGACAACTTAAGAGCTCGTCCCCACCCAGGGGGACTAACGAACCTACCAACTGAGTGGGGTTGCGCAGGACACGGCAAAGTGTGTTCCGGCGCCTTAGTCCTTGCTGGTTATTAGCGTCAATACATTTTGCACTTTGTCCGTCTTATTAAGCTAACCACTAAATTTCTGACCTTGACTGCCGGCAGGACCTCACGTCGGTTGTACGCTCAACGAGACCCGGCGCTTTAACACGCTAGGCCAACACCCGACTTCACAAGAACTAACAAGTAAATTTTGGCACAAAAATGTGTCCCCATTAAAATAAAAATGGACGTGTTTTGGAATATCTTTATAGGTGTACAAATAACGGATTTATACGGGGTGGCTTGTTTTAATTGGAATGGCGTGTATTATAATACTAAACAATACTTACCAATCACCTTCTGGAATGTTTTCCATTTTAGGTTTAAAGCAGTAAGTGTGATAACCTCTATCGCAGCTATCGCAAAGGAGTAGTTTATCCTCGTTGTCCCCACTATGGCAAAACTGGCAGTTCTAAAAGAAAAAAATAAAACATTATTTTTTTGGGTTTATTTTATGAAAATTGTCTAAAGAGCTAATAAATGTTGACTTAACCCAAGAAAAACTTTGAAATTTTTTAAAAATATTAATTGTTTTTTTTTTTGAAAAATAGGCAAATTTAGTTTAAATGTATGTATGTATACGGATTAAGAACAAGATACCGATTCTGATCCCTGAAACTAATTTTCATTTTTAAGCAAAATATCATTTAGAAAATGTATTTAGCATCTTGAATAACTTTATTGATGTTACAGGGGTATCAAAAAGTTTTATAAAACTGACTTTGGAGTTATCAAAAATTATTTTTTAAAGTTTTTAATATAAAATTACCTAAAAACTCCACTAATTCGCTTTTTAAACACCGGCTTTCTCCAATTTTCTACACACACACAATTTGGTCAGAAGTGAATGAAAATTATAAAAATGAACTGTGTTTTGAGAAAACGCAAGAAAAACTTGAACGTAATTGAGAGAAATGTTAAAAAAAAATGTACCACAGGAAGAAACCACTAAATAAATGGTGGCTGTGCACCAAGTTTCATTAAAATATTTACAGTGGTATCGCAGATATTACAAAAAGAGAATTTCTTTTTAAAATTTTATCTCCCTGTATGTCTAAAGTTAAGACATTTAGAATTAAGGTATTTTTAAATGTCTTCTTAAATTTATAACATATTTTTTTAAGCTATTTTTTTTAAAAGGTTAGCAAATATTTTTTAAAACACACATAATAAAAGCATGAAAACGAGTTACATTTAGCTTAGCTCTTGTAACAATTAGCATTTTAACCAAGTAATAATATTTACACTACTCTACAAATAATGCGCCCTTTTACAGTATTTACACCACACCAGCCACACCTATGTTACATATGAACAAATATCATCTAAGTTAGATTCTACGAGAAAACCATCTTTAACCTAGGATTATTCTAAAACTATATTATATATTTTATAAGCAAAACATAATGTTTATCTGTGTGCAATCTAAATGGTGAAGATTTAAATCTAAAAGAATTTCTATTTGATACAATGGAAAATTAATGGCATTCATATGAAATTTAGGAGTGAGGTGCATCCCCATGCATGTTAGTATACTCATTTTTAGTACTAGTTTCCATAACTATTTTTTTTTAAATATCTAATTTTAACAGTGATTAGAAGCAAATTAAAAAAAACTTTACAATATACCCGATATATAAATGAAGTAAAATTGTTTAATAAAAGATTTTCAAAAATTAATCTTGCTTTACTGCAGCTGTTATTTTGTAAATAACGTATACATCTGTTAGCTTATTTTTTTTTTTGTAACTTTTCATTACCATACACTCAATTTTTAGAGAACAATAAATCCGTTACTTTTAAAAATAGTCATAGCTTATGTTACATTTTTTAAAGGAAAAAGATTGAATTTTAAGAATGTAGTAAAACAAACAGGCTGTTCCCTTTAAAATAATAAAAATGCCCTATACCGGAAAATCGGCCATTTCGTTTTTCTGCTAACGAAATGTTACAACCAAATAGCGAGGGGTAAGACAAAAACTTTCTAATTGTGTTTAAAGTAGCATTATACACTGTTGCCAAAGTAACTGCACCATACAACACTTTTTTATAATTAATTTCCTATTAAACGGCCTTAAAAATTTGTTGTATAAGGTTGTAAGAAGTATTAAATATAGACGACAAATTTAACATATACAGTGTATAAAAAGATACTACAAATATGAATTTCTATAAAAATATATCCTAAATGCATCCCTTCGAATGCCATCGAAAGTTGTGCCACCCTAACCAACAAAAAAAACATAATGACAACAATAATAAAAATAACAAACACAAGATGGTTATTAAACAATTATTAAACATCGCAATTAAATATTTCAATTTTTTAGGGAACTTACGATGGTTGTAGCTGGAAAAGGTGCATTTCATTACAAATTTTTAAAGAAAAAAGTCTTATTTTATAGTCACAGATTGACCGGCAAAATATTCAATTGAGTTATAAAACACTCTGTACAGGGTGTCCGCTTATAAATGGTATACAGACAAGTCACAGATTCAATTGGCCAAAATATTAAGATTTAACCAAACAAACCTATATTTAAGATGTTTAGTGAAACCAAAAAGTATATGGGAGAGTATATTAAACCATTCTTATATGATGTCAAATTCAAATTCAAATTCAATTTATTTACTTTTTGATCAAATACATGATATAAGTTTCGTCCTTAATCTAACTAAAACTAATATAATAAATTATAATAAATTTGTATACAGGACGATGCCACAATATATAAAAAGAAATTAAAAAACACCAAACAATATTGAGAAACATTGAAAACATTAAAGTGACAAACAAAGTAAGACATCAGTAAATTATAAATTCTAAATTAAAACAAAGTTAAAACAACGCAGTTACGTTCTACGCTCCAGGAATTCTTTTAGGTTGTAGAATACTCCTTCCATTAAAAACCTTTTTAACCGACCTCTAAATGCCCCAATCGTACTTGAATCTTTTACTTCTTCGGGTAGTTTATTGTAGATCCTTGTACATGCATAGTATGGTGATTTTTCGTACATCGCTGAAGAATGGCTTGGATATGCCAATCCATTTCGATTTCTTGTGAAGTAGTCATGATTTCTCCCATTCTGCCTGAATTGATCCATATTTTTATACACGTATATGGAGCATTTAAAAATGTATATTGATGGAACAGTAAGAATTTTGCTTTGTTTATAAACATCTCTACAGGTTTCCAGTGGCTTCAGACCAAAAATTTGCCTAATAATTCGCTTTTGTGCCACCAGTATTCGATTCACATTAACTGCTTGTCCCCATAGTATTATATTGTAACTTAAGTGAGGGTAAGCCAGTGCATAATATGTGATCATTAGGGTTGATGTTGGTACTGTCTGCTTAAGTTTAAGTATAGCGAAGTATGCTTGGCTTAGTTTTGAAGAGATGTAGTCCAGTTGATGTTCCCATGTCTTCCTTGCATCCAAGTATGTTCCCAGAAATTTCACATCTTTAGTCTGATCAATCTGCACCTTGGGCTCTGTTTTATAGAAATGCACAGTAACTGTTTTATTGTTATTTAGACTCAGGCCATTTGAGAAGCACCATCGATCCATACCGTCACAGACGTCGTAAACTCGTTGATGAAGTTCAGGTTCATTGTTTGCTGATATGACAACTGATGTGTCATCAGCATATTTGATTGTGATTCCTGGCAATGATAAATCGTTAATAAACAAAATAAATATAAGCGGTGCCAGAACTGATCCCTGAGGTGTGCCGATGTTTATTCCATATTTTGGAGATGTAAGGCCATTCATTCGTACCATTAGCTGTCTATCGGAGAGAAAGGACATGATAAGTGTAAGTGCAGTTCCTCTTATTCCAATACTGTTAAGTTTCTCCTGGATAAAGCTAAGATTCAGAGTATCAAAGGCTCTTGACAAATCGAAAAATAGGCTGACAACTAAGCGATTTTTGTCTAGTTCTTTATGAATAAATTCTACGATTTGAAAGCCTGCTGCTCGCTTCCTATAATATTAAAAATTAGCCAAAAATCCCATAAGCTGGTTATACGTTCAAATATCTTGGAAAATATGCTCGGAACTGCTACTGCTCGATAGTTTTCGATGTCTAATTTGCTTCCCTTCTTAAACACCGGTGTGACCATTGACAGCTTCAGCGCTGATGGAAAAATGCCACTGCTTATTGCGTGATTAATAAGAAACTGAATAGGATGTTTTATCTCTTCGCACACATGCTTTACAACTTTGGATGGAATACCGTCAAAACCTGATGGGTTGTAACAGTCGTAGTTATAGCTAATTCACTGTAATTAGTGGTAGTTTTCGGTTGCACTAAACAATTTAAACGCAAATATCTCAAAAACGGTTGCTCGGAGTGTAAAGCATAGGAGTCTTTACCGGTATACTTAGATGGTACATACAGAGTAGCACAATAAAGTTGCGACGTTTGCCCTCCTGTTTACACAAAAATACAGGATCTGAAAAGTTCATGTCAAAAAACCCTTAGATACTGAGTTTCATTATATTACACAAAACTTATCGAAATAAATTAAAAATATTTTTTCACTTTGGCACTGGGTATTTTTCTTATTCTCAACTTTTGGACACATGTACATTTGTTTGAATCTTATTATTATGGCACAAGGAATTTGTGGTTTCCTGTGTACCATTGATTAGCGGTCAAACTGTATAATATAATGAGTACCTACCAAACAGTAAGAAAACGATGCTTCGCAAAATATAAAAAGAAATAATGGTACACTGTTAACTGGGAATAATTTAGAGAATTTTTATAAAAGTTTATAATTTTTCTAGAAAATTTCTGATTAAAGCTACTTAGACCCTGTTGTTTAAAATGGAAACTAGTTGAAAAGGCATGCACTATGTAGAGTAGCGTAAGTGAACAAAGCGGCACAAGCACCCACACTGAGCTTGCTGTTATATTTGCGGGCGTTCTGTATGCTAAATTCAGCCTGATCGCTCACAGCTTTCATGATGCTTTTGTCCCAAGCGATGGACGATTCTAGCGAGTAGAGGCACATGGCCAACTGGGCGGAAGTGTTGGCCCGGTGGACGCCCTCTCGCCACATTGCCAGGCCCTTCGGGATGTCGTCCAGTCCCGAAACCGTGTGGGGTTGTACTGGGGTGTTGGAAAGGTCCGTTGTGGAAGACTGGTGCGCTGTCTCTTGGCTGCCGGTACTAGAACGGATGTTGGAGCTGAAAATAATATGAGCTTAATGCAAATTCTTTTATATTTGAAAACAAAAAAACGTATACAAATTCAAATCACTGAATTGTATACGTATAACTAACAATTACCAATATAAAGGGGTATACATTAAAAATTAATTATTAATATTGATTATTAAAAAAAAACGCATTTTTAACAAAACGTGATAAAGCAAAAGCAAGTAGACATACTGTCCACGCATGGGGTTTACAAAGGTACAAATGGATAAAAAAAATTTGCGAAAAAAGTCACTATGTTAAAAATTTTTGGTCAAAAAAAAAAATTTTTAAAAACATTAATTTTCGACAAGAGTAACACTAACTTACTTTTTTATTTTTGCGCAAAATGTAATTTAGGAAATTTATTAAAAAAAAATTGTAAGAGAAAAAGTTTTTTTTTCAAATCAGACATTTTTACGCCTGTTCTTTATGCCTCAACCAATTATTTTTTCTGTAAAAAATAAACATTAAAAAAGAATTTAATCTATGACCAATGTCAACACTCTGTAAATAAATAATATAAACAAATTATTTGGTGCAAATTAAAAGGTGCTTTTATCAAACAAATAGTCAGGGTTCCCACGATTCTACAAGTTCACACACATACATCCTAAAATATTGCTGTCAAAGCTTGGGAAGAAAAGAAATATTTTAAAATATAATACAAAATATAATAAAATAAACTTGGATCAGATGATGTAGATTAACAAACAAAAAATACGTAATATACAGTGCATTTCATGTTTGTCTCCCCTTTTAGTTTTTGAACGGATCATTTTAAAAAGTTAAAACTTTAGGAAATAAAATAGATGCTCAAATACTAATTTTAAACTGAAATTGACAAATGAAAATTTCAAGTGGCTGCTGGGCGCCATCTTGGAAGAAAAGGTAAATGAAACGAGGGGTCTTGTAGCACATTATTTTAAAGCTCCTGACGTGTACTTTAGAATCCTAGAATATAAATTCAATATCTTTACCTACTACAAAATGACGGTTCTTTAAAAATTACCTAAGTACCTGATTTGGATGACCAATTTCCCAAACTAATAAAGTTAGGTATACTTAACGTGGTATTTTCTTAACACTGCTTTAAAGGTCTTTTCAACAGTGATGCTGATGATTATACAAGGTGGTGCCTAAGTAATGGGCCAAAATTCAACTGAAGAATTGCGACGTTAAAATATTGCGATTTAACTAAACTGTAAAAAGTTGATATTAACTGAGATACAGGGTATCAAAGTTCAAAAAATATTTTTAAATTTTTTAGATAATATCAAATAGGATTTAATTATTGTAATAAAACTCGGTAATTAAGAGTTTTCAGACATAAAGTATTCATATCTGATATTAATGTTTTGGTCTTTACTATATATATTGAACTCTCCAATGCTTTTTACACAAAAAAGGTATAGTTTGTAAGAATTGCTCTAAGCAACCGTTTTTTAGATATTCCCCAATAAGTAATTTAGTGCAACCCAAAATTGGATTTAAAAACAGCGTATTAGAGATAACTACAACTGCCCCATTAGAAACGAATAAATTAATGTATTTATCCATATACTTTTTAGTTGCACTAAACCACTTAAATGCTAATATCTTGAAAACGGTGGCTCAGAGGCATTTTTACGAAGTATACCTTTTTCTGTAGAAAGCATAGGAGAATTTATGGGTTAACTTATGGGACATAAAGAGTAGCACAAAAAAGTTTGGAACGTTTTAGAGAAATTAAAAGTAGTGCAGGTGAAGTCCACTAGGTAACACTTAAAAAAACATTGAATTTAAATAGCTCATATCCGAAAACCTCTAGATACCGATTTTATTATAATATTCAAAATGTACTAAAAATTATCTAAATAGTTTTAAAAATATTTTTTGAACATTAACACCCTGTATCTCAGTTAATGTCAACTTTTATACGAGGTAAGTTTAGTTAAATCTCAATATTTTAACGTCACAATTCTTCAGTTGAATTTTGACCCATTACCTAAGGACCACCCTGTATATCACTTTAAGATATGGTATTTAGGCATCTATTTTATTTTCTGAAGTTTTAACTTTTTAAATTGATGGGTTCAAAAATAAAGGGGGGCATTAAAGAAATGCAGTGTATGGAATGCTTGTTAATACTTATTTCCCATTTTCCACTTAATAAAAGACTACATAAATTATATCTACCTTTTATTTAGAGTATGTTTCACAAAATATAATAAAGATAGAGAATGGATTTTGCAGAAACAAAGGTTTTTTAAAAATAAACCACTAAAAACCAGAAAATAGAACAAGCTTAAACTTTGGCTTCTTCCTTAAAAATTTAATTTAACTTTATTGACGTGAAAATATTTGTGGGGAATAAACAAAACTATTACATACATAAAAATATTTAGACTATAAAAAAGAGCTTTTTAAAAAAAAATACGTGCTATTTGGCATAAATGGTAACTGATCATTATAGATAAAAAAACATTGTTTTAGGACTTGTATTTCTTTTTATTTAAAACGAACAACACATGTAGGTGTCGATATTTTCTTTTGGTGGTTGGCAAAAAATTGGATATACACTTTATGGTGGCTCAGTGCTCAATTGTATCTAACTTTGTGCCAGTTACCCCCAAGAAAATATTTATTTTAGAAGGACTATCTTTAAAATTCGCGATTTTTTTATGTAACAATTATTTCATGACAATGTGCCTTGTGCTAATGTTCACATTCCCTGACTTACCCGGGTTTTCCTTGACTGGTGGGAACCCTGGAATGTGGAAAATTTAGTATTACTTAAGGTATTTTTTGTTAATTAAGTATCAATACCTACAAGCACAAGTTATGTTATTGGATTGATAATCAATGGTTTAAAGTGCTAAAAATATACCAATAATATAAATATTTAATAAATAATATTACAAGCCTTACCTACCCCACTGTAAGTTATTTAATATAAGAATGGCTTTCTCCTAACAAAAACATTTTATTGAGAAAATAGTAGCCACATAAAAAAATAGTTCTAATCTGGAGCTTTCCTATGGATTAACAGATTATTTGAAATAACTCTCGAAAATATTTTTTATGCAGTTTTTCTTAGTGGATAAATTACTTGTTATCCTAAATTAGTTTCAAACCTCTTTTATACCATTAGGACCTATTTATTTAGTAATAATACACTTGTGTATAACTAGGTAACTTAGGGCTTTGGTTAATGTGTGTCACAAACTAACTTTAACAAAAATGATGAACAAAAAAAAAATATATCAATGGAAACTTACTTAATTCCAAGAGGAGGCTTTAAATATCTTCTTTCGATATTAACTTCCAAAGAGGACAATTTCTCTTTGATAATCTTAACAACTTCGCCGTAAGGTATGTCCTCTGTTGCCTTTTCAGGACCCTTCCATCCTTTAATCTGCATGCTGGCACTGGCCACCTTGTCTTCTAATGCTTCAACCTATAATTATTATTATTACTTTCTTTCTTATATCACCTATAATAAAAAGTTATGTCGCCCAATACAAGTATTGTAGTTAAAACCAACAACTATTTTACTAGAACCTTAGCCTTAGGCCTTAATATTCGTCTGTTATCAAAAACGTAATCCATAACCATAAAGTAACGTTAAAGCTTCGGCTGAAGTCTAATATTAGATTTTCCCTAAAAATACAATACTTTAGGTCCTTAACTTACCTGTTCTAACAAGAACATATCCACCCGATGGGCAATAGTCTTACTCCACCATCCCTGTTCATATGGGGTAGGAGCACCACCATCCACCATGGTCACATTATCAATGTTGTCTCCCCTTAGTTCTGTTAACTCAGCATTGCCTTCTTCGATAACAAGTTTGCCTTTATTATACATTTGCTGCATTGTTAACAGAAAGCTTCTTTTGAGTTCTCTCTCCCTAACCCCTCTTACGTGGAGGTTGTCCAAGACCTCCCTTAGCTGATCTAAGCTTTTAATTCGCCACCAACCATATCTTTTATCCACTGGAACAGCTTTTTTATTGGCGGATGATGGTACGCCATGTTTTTTAATGTGTTCCAGCTGAGCGCTTTCTTCTGAAGTCATCTGAAGAGGTGCAGGACTCTCACAGTTGTAATGATAGTTCATCGACGCATTTGAACCAGGCGGTGGAAATACAGGAATTTTAAGTTCAGTAATTT
The DNA here is from genome assembly GCA_014170235.1 of Listronotus bonariensis. Taxonomy (NCBI): domain Eukaryota; kingdom Metazoa; phylum Arthropoda; class Insecta; order Coleoptera; family Curculionidae; genus Listronotus; species Listronotus bonariensis. The sequence continues at coordinate 93,150 of JACEGR010001419.1, forward strand.
CTTTTGTACATGCTCCGACGTTACCATTTTCCCATTTATTGCCGGTTGCTAGATGTACTTCATCGCAAGTTGATCCGTCTTTATGCAGGATGCTAAACCATTTAACTTCTTCAGTTTCCTCAAATTCTGATTTGATGTTTTCGGTCTTTATTTCTTGCTTTAGCTCTTTAAGGATCTCGTTCTTTAGTTCCTCTTTAACTTCTGCTTTAACGTCAGCTTTCAGATCTTCCTCTGTTTTGTTTTCTCTTTCCATGCATTGTCCCAGCCTCTCAAAAAGATTATACTTCCTATTTAAAATAGACTCATTATAGTTATCAATTTTATTACTATCTGTTTCAGTTTTCTCTTGAGATTCTTTAAGTTTCTGTTCCTTTTCTATTTCGATATTTCGCTCTAGATTTTGTACTATATCGTCCACGCTCCTCTTGAGTTCTTCCAAGTTCCGTTCGTTCTTATCCATTATTTCACCATTTTCCACATTAGTTAATCTGTTTAGAGTCTTTCTGTGCTCATTCTGGCTGTCGTCAGTTTCCTTTTTAATTTCTTCTGTTTTGTTATTGCTTTCTACAAACCCGCTTACTTCTTTGTCCATACCATGGTCACTTATCTTATCAACATTTTCAATAACACTATTAAGCTCGTTAAGACTTCTAATTCCATTACTTATAGTTTCTTTATGGTCGCCTATTACTTGTTCTTCGAACTCTTCTGGTTCCGCAGATTCCATAGCCTCAACAAAGATTCCTCCAGATTTCGTTAGAGACCAATACCTCCTAAAATATCTGTCTTCTCCAAATGTGATAGCTCTAAGCTGGGACATTGAAGTGTTACTAGACTGAAGATGGTTTGCAGAGGTTTGAATTAACTTTTCCAATTTTTTCGCTAACTCTTCACCTGATAATTTAGCATCCTCTTCTTCATCTGGTTGCGTACCTACGCTTTCGTTGTCGCTCATTTCATGATCTTCTTCCTCTAGAAGTTCGTCCTTGTGCAAAATATGAGGTGAATCAAGAGTCCCATCTTCATGTGACTTCTCCAAGGCTTCAGTTTTAACTTTCCTATTGTGCAAAACTTTGAGCTTTCGGATTTTCTGATCCAACAGCCATTTTTCTCGTTTATGTTCAATCATAGTAGACAACGAGCTCTCTATTTGCCTAAGAACGGCTTTATTTTGTAATAGTTCGTTGCATATAAAGGCCAGTATGGCCGCTTTGTCTGTAGGCGACAAAGCCATGAATGGTTTGTCTTTTAAAAGGTCCGACATTTTGTATGTAGGATTTTCGTGCAATAATTCATAATAATGACCATTTTTGCCCGACAAAGTTTGCTGCATTTCATCTTCATTTTGATGGTGATCTGCAATTCTCTTTTCCCTGTCTCTTTCAAAGTGTACACCCGTCAGAGCTTTCACTTCACCAGTCGCATTCGCATACAAATAAATCCTGAGTATTTCAGATAAATTGGCAGGAGTAATATCAGCTTGGCGTAAACTTTGACCAAGAATCGTCGTATGCCTTGCAGGATTAGGTATACCAGGATCTTCAATTGCACACACTAATAAATGCGTCATAACCGAGAATAATTCCTCTTCAGGTTCAAAAGAATTTTCGTTGGACATTAACGCTTGTTGTAAAGCTTCAAGAGTAGGTAAAGACTCCATATCAAAACCTAGAGTCTCGCCGAAGTTATGTAGAAACTCAAAGACCATTAGAATATCTGCAAATGCCTTGCCAGGTAGCTTTAGGCCGGGGATTCGTTCGTACTCTGGCAAAGGTTTTTGGTTTTGAAGTTCTAGATCTTCACATGGTTTTCTTAACTCTGTAAGAATTTCAAGATCGGCTCTTCTTTGTTCTAGTTTCTTCTCTTTGTTCGCTTGCTTCTCAGCTAGTAGTTGCTGCTTCCTACGCTCTTTTTCTTCGAGTTTTCTGCGATTTTCCATCGCTTTTATCAGGGCCAAATGTTGTCTTCTTCTTTCTTTCTCCTAAAGAAAAATAATCAGAATTATTTAAGTTTTTATGTAAAAATTTTTGTGACATGCAATTAATATGTAGTATGTTTGGCATTAAAAAAGATGTTATAAATTAAATGCAAATAAAACTTAAAAACAGCATTTTGTTAATAACTTAACGATATTTAAAGCAGAGTATTAAAATAAAGTAACACTCGTTTACAAATTATTATGCATAGTGTTACGTAAAAAAAATTAACTAATTTCTACATGATATTACAAAAGTTTATTCTTAAAACAAAAAGGCAAAGGTTCATGACCGCCCAGCAAGTTTCTGTATTTATTTATTTATTCCTATGATATTTATTGGCTTTCAAAGAGGCCATTGCCACTCTGTTCTTTAGCTTTAGCAGCAGGCCTAATTAATCTGTGGTTTTAACAAAATTGCTGCAAAATACTATTTTTAATGCCCTATATTTAAATTAAGAAACAAGTAAATAAATGGGAGTAAATATCATGTATATAAGCGTTATTTTTTGATAATAATACCAGACGCTTATCTTTTTTCTTTTATTTCTTTTTTAGTTAATCTGCTAGTTCCCTAAAATTAATCGACATTATGTAAAGTGTGTTTTAATATGAGTGATAGAATTTTAGAAAGAGATTTCTCGGTTTCTAATTTATATTTGTTTAATTTCTAGGTATTAATATATTAACTATAGTGTGCAGTTTTATGATGCATCGTCTGATTTCGATCAGTTGAAAGTAATAAAAACATATTACCGGTGATGGTGACCAAATGCTTTAGTGAATAAACGTTAAGTAGCCACAACTGAGCTATCACTTTGGTAAGTAGATGGTAGTCAGATGCTGCATCATAAAACTGGACACTATACTAAATATAGTAACATCTAGGAATTAAAAAATATGGCTTATAAACCAAGAAATCTCTATTTGAAAAACTATCACTTTTATTGAAAGACCTTTTAGTATGTAAGTTCAAGAGTCTATACTTTTAAACCTGGAGCAAAACGAGCCTTTTCGCCAGTAACCAAAAAAAAATTGTATAACATAAAAATGCAGGATAATATTTGGTGCCCGTTCATGATATTTTTGGTGCAATAACAATAAAATTATCTATTTATTCTGTGTAGAGCAGTACACAAAATAAAACTGATGTTTAATAAAAGGGTACGCAAACCTGTCCAAACTCTAACCTATCCCATTTTTTTACTTGTATCTCAATTTGTTAAAATTAGTAAGCTGTTAACATATATCTTAAAAACAGCACTGTAACCCTTATTAAACAGCATAGAGAACACATAAGCAACCATCACCTTCGGTGTTAAACTGCCTTGAAAGCAAATCATATTAAGAAGCATTTTTTTAATACAAGACCCAAGTGTTACTGAAATAACGTGCGCAAAAGAAAGACAGAAATAAGAAAATGACACTCATAGAAGTATTTCATACCAACTCAACAGTGTAGAGCATTTCTCGCTGTTTATTGATCTCCTGTATGTAAATCTAGGAAAAGAAAAAACGGCGTAACAGTATATACAAAAGCTACAATTAACAAATATGCACACGTACACACATTGATACAATGACTTAAAATGTGTTTTTTAGATCAAGAAGTCATTTTTAAGAAGTTTATAAGGCTTAAATTATATTTTTAATATCCAAGATTTACACTTTTAGTCTAAGTTTGTCCACGTTGTATTCAAATCATACAAGAAAATATGGACTTCTGGCAATAAGTACAGACTTAACCAATGATAATTAAACAAACTCATATTTGTGGCTCTTCTGATATTTAAAAAATATACAACGCATTTCTTTAACTTCCCATTGCCCTTTTATTACTCGAACGGATCAACATAAAAAGTAAGTAAGACATCTCTTTAGAATTTTTAAAAAATCAATTTTCTTACATATTTGTAAATATAATTCCCAAATATATATTACCAAAGGAAAACCTAAAATTATAAATATTTGTAGAGATATCGCATAAGTTTTCAGTTTTCGCATTAATATGTTTCACTTTAAAACTTTAAACGCGAATATTTATATAACCTACATTTTTAAAAACTGCTCGTGTTTTAGCTCAAAATTTCTCAGTAATATTATCATGAAGATAGAAAGAAAGGTAGCGTGTTTATAAATATTTTTTGGGTTAAATATGTCAAAAAAGGTGGAAAATTTGAACTTTAGGGTAAAAAGGCTCCCAAATTTTTTACTTTGCCATTATTTTTTAGGTATATCCTTTCCCTTAATATTTTAGGAAACGAACAGCAGGAGAGTAACAACTGCAGCACTTTTGGATGTCACAGAAAACACAAAATATATATTTTGTTAAGTTAATATTTAAATGTAACTAATATAATAATTAAGTTAAGTTAATATTTTGACGTTCGAAGGTTAATAACGCGGCCATATTGTTGGTAATCCCAACTTTTTTTCCAAACTTAAATGATATAATCAAATTATTTAAAAATTTTAAAGTTATTAACTTATCCCTTCTAAAAAAACTCTCGAAAAATACTTGTTTTTACGCTTCTAACGAGCTCCTGACGCGTACCCTATACCTCTAGAATATATGGCCATCTATATGGTATTTAGGTAATTATTAAAGTACCTCTATTTTGTAGTAGCCCAAGGTATTGAAAGTTATACTCGTCAGGAGCTTTAAAATGATGTGCTACAAGACCTCCCTTTACATTTATTTCTGTGCCTAGCAGCCATTCTGAAATTTTCATCTGTCAATTTCACCCCAAAATATAGTATTAATTTCATTTCCTAAAGTTGCAATTTTTTAAATTTATCCATTCAAAAAAATGGGGGGCATTAAAGTAATGCACCGTATATTAAAAATATACAAGTATCACATTTCAATAATTTACATAAGAACCTCTAGTAGGCTATAAAAGCATGACCATTTGACTAGTAGCTAAACTGTTAATAATAGGTAATTTTCCTATTTTAAGTTTTTTGAATTAAATAATATTTTTAATTTAAAGTCACATTTCAACATATAAAAACCTCCTTTTGAAATGTTTTATTTTAAACAATTTTATTTTATTTTATTTTTTTTAATTCAGTTAAGTATATAATCATGCTTAGTGCTCTAACATTATTTTCACACAAATACTAAATGAAACACAAATAGATAAATACAATACTCACTTGTTCCTTCAGCATAGCTGCTTGTTGTCTTTTAATTTCTCTCTCCTAAAACCAAAGAAAAGATCGCAATATTAATAACTATATTTTCCATACTAAAATGAAAAGAAATAACAAAAAAAATTAAAAGTTCTCATATGCAAATTATATAAAACAATTTTTGTGACTAAAGAGGCGGGAACATATTTGTATCTTTAATGAAATAACTAAAATAATACTATATTATTAAATACAATTTAACCAAAACAACAATGACAAAAAATTGATCATTTTTTATGGGAACCCCTTTATAGTTATGTAAATCACTTCTATATTCGTTTTTTTTATATATATTTTGTTTTAACCAACACTTACTACATGACTTTGACTAAACATTGACTTTTTATGTTTTGGCATTTTAGACATTTCTTGTTACCTTTTTAAATTTATTTTTAAAATCGCAAATTTATATTTATCAGATAAATTCAACTTCAACAAATTCTTTTACTACCAAAAATAAGTGTAAAAAAATAGATTTTAAAAATAAAAAGGCACAAATATGTTTGGCCCTTTTTGGATCATCCTTTAACGGATTATTTTATATTTTATCAGCTAAGCTTTAGCAACAAACTAGTATATTTATACCTTCAAAAGTGTCATCTAAAAATAGGGAAACTTTTAAATAACATGGTAATTTGTAGCGCTTAGATCAGATTTTTATATGAAAAATATTTGATCCGTGCAAAGACCCACCTGTTGTTTTCTTTGATGCTCTTCCTGCTTTTGTTTTTCTATTTCTTCCTGCCGTTTTCTTTTAGCCTGCCATGCAAAAAGCATAAAACACCATATTTAAGTTAAAATAACACAACAAAACCCTTAAAAACTAGTTAAAAAATACACAAAACATCAAAGTAAGCCAAAAATAGATGCAAACAAAAATAAAAGGAAAATAAACTGGCCACTCTTTCGTAATATGCTCTTCCTCATGCACAGTTTTATAAAACACTTTATAAGCTCAATTTAATTACACATTAGTTTTGTTTAGGTTATTGTAAAAAAGTATAAGACATATAGGAAATATATATTTTGCCTAAAATAAATGTACAAAAAGAACGCTTATTTTCTTTTGAAAATAACATTAACAAAAAAATCTCGTTAATACTTGGAGACAGAGTACGATACTTTTAAAACAAGCTGAGATGATTAATCATGTAACTGATCTTAGGAAGTTTACAAAGTAAAACGTTTAAAAATTAAAACGTTGCAAGTGAAACATTACTTAGAACGAAAGGTTCCTCAATTTAAATATATACTTAAATGTGCAAAAGGAAAAGTGTTACATAAAAAAGTTGCGCATGCAGATAAAACACTATAAAACTCAATTTATAAACCAATCAACTTTTTTTTTTATTTGCATAACATTTTCCCACACATTGACTATATGTCGCAACTTTGACCAGAACTAATTCCCCTACCAAATTTTTTTTGTGTATTTAACATGAAAATTAATGTTTAAGAAAGATAGTCTCTTCTTACTTTATTCTCTAAATGATCCTAAGGTTCAATATGAGATACTCCTAGAAGCCTGGATCATCTAAAACATCCCCTTAAACAACATAATATCTATATTTTGTCCCCTTTATTGACCACACCAAATATAAAAAACTACATATAAATTAAAAACGTATAAAAGCAGCATAATTACAACATTTAGACATCACTTAAGCAGGATTTTAGGTCCAACTGTACAAAGACAGTATCAATATTTGACACATTTAGAGGTACTATATGCAAATTTAGAAATATTTAAATACTGCCGAATTATTAGAAACTTTTTGCAAGATTAAGATCGTTAATATTAAAAAAAAACTTTTTTTTAAATTTAACACAGCGTAGTTCAAAAACAAAGACGTTTAGGACATATGTTTAAATAAGGTTTTTTCTTATTTTCTGTCGAAAAATCGCGCCGTAAAGTTTGTCGGTTGAGTTACTGGACACCCTGTATGTATGTAGGTAATTTGATTGAAATTTATGAAAACTTTAATGTCTATTGGTGCCTAAACGGTGAGGTTTATCGACTTTAATAAAGAGTACCTTATTTTTTAAGTTTTTGATTGTCTATAAAATGGCGCCCCCAACTTTGCGATATCTGTCAATATATAAAAGTTATGACGTAAATAAATTTTAAGTTTTAGGTAAAGTGCCCTCTGGCGGTATTTAAAAAAAGTACTTTAGTCTTAAAATTTTAGAATCTGCAAAGCTCAATTTGTGTGCCAAATATCAACTGGATTGGTTAAAAAGTAAATGCAATATGGCGAAAAACCAAAATAAAGATTGAACTTTGACGGCTTGTAACTCGAAAACGAATGACATTTTGAAAAAAAAATAAATGAAGCTCTACCTTTATTTTGTCAAGTAGAATCACCCCCTTAAGTTTCGTGATCGATTTTTAAATCACCCTGTATAATTTCATTGGCTAAGAATATAGTAAAAATTGTCCATTAAACGTATGCTCGTCCCTGTACGGTTGTCGCCACTTCAAACACGAATATACGCGTACATACTGTCGAAAGCTTGTCGAACCTCTGTCTCGTCGCTCTTTCACCGACCCATGTGCGGAGTGCCTTAATCGTTTAGACAACGAAAATCAATTATGCATAGTGATAATAGAACACCCGGTACAATAATTGAACCTAAATCGGGAACATAAAAAACAAAAACTGCCATGCCCAAACACATGTATATGGACAATGTTATATTAACCTGTTTTTGTATGTCGTTAAAGGACATACCTCCATCATCTGCTGAGATCTGGCCTCCCTCTCTCTCCGCGCCGCCTCTTGCCTCTCGTTTCTCTCATACTCTTTCGAAAGTCTCTGTTGCTCTCTGTCTAACCTAGCGGCAGCGCGAGCTGCCTGTTGTTTTCTGGCCATTTCTATTCGTTGCTCAACTGGTAAACTGGTGCGCATAGCTGCACGCAGTTCCTCTAACCTAAAAAAGTATATATAAAAAGTGTTATTGCATTGTTTTGGTTGGCTTAACTATACAAAAACCTTACAAATTGAAAATTAACTATTTTTATTCACAGGTATAGAAAAAAATATAATGAAAGATGTAATTTTAGGAGACTTTTTTAAGATGCAATTCGTGATTCAGATTAAGCAGCACAGTGTGGCAATTCGGTCAATTAGCTGATAAAAATGAATATCTAGATCGAACTTGGCATAAAAGCATAGAATATTTACAAAAATTCGGCAACTATTGTGTCTTAGCTAAAAATGGGCACTTTCAAAAGCAACACATTACAATTTTTTTTATATATTTTAAAATATTATTGACTTTATTCAAGATTTTTTTAAATAAAATCCACGATGACAAGCACTTAAACCCTTACCATAAATGGCAGAGCGACATTTTTTTTTTTGTTAATGAATTCATTCAACTAAACACATAAAATATTTAAAAATATATGGTACTAACTGCATCAACAGCAAGCCAATTATGACAAATGTCATAGTGCCCCATTAGAGTTCAAAAAGCTTCCGAAGAGGGCGCTGAACTGCAATGCAACGTTGCCTAATTTTAATTGCCTGTAGCTGTTTGAAAGTTTCAAAATCCGGTATTTTTACACCATAAAAACTATCAACCTGGCTTATACCGTCAACAATACTTAGGAGTATTTGCGATTAAAAAGAAGCCTTGAAAAAATTAAAAACCTGGGACTCTATTTTCGACTTGAGGAGTAAAAATTTCTGATGGAAAAGGTGTAAAATTTCTCTTTTGTTTGTATCTTTCTATTACAATTAAAAGTACCCAATTTGAAAAGAGAGAGAAGAATTTTCTCTTGGGGATCTTCTATTTTCTTACCATCGAAAATCGAGCACCCTGGATTAAAGAATACAAAGTAGATGGCATAGCAGTAACGTACCTTTTGGTCACATCCTCCTCGGTAAGATAAATGTATTCATTACCATCAGTCTGCATTTCTGGAGGAACTGGCTGTAAATAATCGCCAATAATAACTCTACAGCTAAATGTGAAGTTGTCCTTCATTAGTTCCGTGCTTTTTGGTATTCTAAGTACTGCACAAATAAAAAAATAATATTAATAAAATATATTTTAATAATCATCTAATAAAAGCGTTTATAGTACATAGTGTAACAGTTTACCTGAGTAATATCCGACATTTGCTTAAACTTATTAGAAGAATCTGGGGCCGCATATGTGACGTCGCCTTTGATCCCGCCATTTTTCGTCACTCCTCTAATGATAGTTTCCCTCTTCCATCCTGTAAATAAACACTTATAATTAGACTTAGAAGTGCACACACCGTTTTTTGTTATACAAATAAAAATTTAATAATTGCACATTGAGTTTAGACGACGCAGAACTTTTTATAAAATGAATAATAAAAAGTTTTCCATATGAGACACACTGTATATATTTTCCAAGCCAAGTCATTATTTTTTACTCACATATAAGTATAAAAATATCTTAGCAGTAGGCTATATTGTCGCGTATGTCATGGCTGACACATATAATTATAAATTTGTTGTTTGTATTTATTTAAATCTAAAAAAATTGTCTTAAAATGTTTTCCAGTGATAATAGTTGAAGAAAAAGTATAGTATGCAACTCGAACGGAATACCCATTTCCTATTGTTTAACTTACAGCACTTGCCTACGGCTTGTGCTGCAAAAGATATACTCGTGGAAAATAAGTAACATTCCGTGCTTGTTCTATAACATACTATTTTCTGAACTTCAATATTCATGGAAACATAGCTCAGTATAGCTTGAGCAATAATTTATTCTGAAAGCAATGCCGCAAAGTAGACACAAACTCATAATGTAAACAAACCTTTGATTGAACCAATGATTTATTACAAAAAAAATATTAAACCTGACGAGTTTCTGGTTTCTCACGCTACGCTTCAGGTTTTATGGCAGTACAGAGACGAAATAAAAGGATTATTTTAAGTACATGATACATTTTTTAGTGTTATGTAATCAGGCTCTGTCACTGTTTACTTTATCATTTTTTGAATGAATAAATTATAGCTGGCTCAAACTATACACTACATATTTCCAAGCAAATAACGACGAATAGTTTGTTTTGCCCTGTCTCAAAAAGAAAATAAGTACACAGTTAAAAAATCCTTAATGCTTTAGAGAATAATTACTAACCTTTCTCCAATGGTACCCTTAACAGCCGCTCGTCGTACTGCTTCTGCTTCTTGGACACCACCTCGGACTCGAGCTCTGAATCAGTATGATTAGAATCAGTTAAATTATCAGAATCAGAAGCATCTACCGTACTACTATCGCTAAGGGAGCCCTTAAATCTTTCCTGCAAAAACTTGTTTAGCGCCTTTTCATCACCACCTGCCTCCGAGATGTACTGCTGAGCCGCCAGGATGTTGGACTTCAGAAGGTTCATTTGTTGGTTCATTGATGCGTTGGGGTCCAGCATTGGAACTGGTTTAATACCTAAAAAAACATAAAAATTATTAAATTATAACTTAAACTGTGACAGGCTTGATCTTTCGGTATCATAACATAAATTTAAGAAAATTCGTAACCACTAGGCCATTTACACCTAAGGTAGCAATTTGCGGTGTAGATAGAATTTTATTTCTTTTCTTCAAATTTTCCCGGAAATTCCAAGATTTTTTGTAATAATGCCAAAATTTGCATTTTTGTGGAAATGCTCGCGCATGCAACGATGACGTAATTGGAGTGTGCCTATGTCACAAAAAGGGGTGTACTCGAGTTGCTATTTTTGGGATTGTTGAGTTGCTAGACAAAGAAGCAGGAGTTGCTGAAAACAACCTTATTGAGTTCTTGGAGGGTGAAAAACAAATACCATACATACATACAGAGTTGGGTCGAAAACTGAAAATCGGTCATCACCTTATTTTTCTCTACTTTTGTTCCCTTTTGGTATTCTACTCGTGACAATTTTGGTATTCCAATACTGCTTACACATTCCGGTATTTGTGTGTGTGTATTCGAATACAGAATCCCAAATACTAAGCAACTTTTTTCTTTATTTTGCTGTTACAACCCATTTATTTTATTAATCTGTTTTATGTCTATTATGTCTAGCAACTTAGGTACACCGCAGAAAAGATACAAGCTACGACATCTCTTTTCTATTGCTTGTTCCTTTATTGGCATATTTATTTAACGTGACGCTTTTCACATAAGCACTGGCAACATTGTAAAGTTGATTGAACTCGCAAATTGTGGAATAAATTTTAATCAACTTTAAAAACTATTTACCAAAAAAAAACTATAGACAATTTTGTAAAAAATTAATTTTTTCTGGTTAGTGACGTATTTAACTATTAATTAAAATAGTTTTTACCATTGTAAAATATTATAGAATGTTAGTCTAAATAATTACTTGCCTGTTGTCCCTTTTATATTTATAAATTGGTTTTTTTTTACATAGTTTATATTCAGGCAGGTCCACTGTCTGCTATTTATTGCACTGATTAGTATAACTTTAAGTTTATTTTTCAATTGTGTAATCCGTTGGCAAATAAATAAATAAAAGTTATAAATTAAGTAAAGAGAAAATCAGTTTTTACCTAATGCTCTGCTTTGTGCCAACAACGACGCCACAGTGTTCTTCTTCGGCTTGCTCACACCTCTCCCCAAATTCCTTGGCCTTCCCTCCTTGTGATTTGACATCCCCATAGCATTGCTTCCTGAAGGTCCGGAAGATGGCGTTGCGGACGTGGACGACGTCGAACTGCCACCGTCAGAACCCTCATTACGACTTGGAGGTCTTGGAGATTCGGATCCAGGATAGAGCTGACCAAGGGAGGTGCTCGGAGGAGTCGTAGGGGGTGGCGTAGACTCCATAGGGATTACTCGGCGTGGCTTAGGGCCCGGTTTACGTCGAGCTGTAACAATAAAATATTTATTGAGTAACTGGCACAACAAACTTTTTGAACAATAATTTTTGAAACATATTTTCGCCGGAAATTATTTTAAATAATGTAGAATTATTCGATTTTTGCGACGAAATTGTTTCGTGTAATGACGGCACAAATGTCCTTCGCAGGGGATGTTTCGAAATGTATTGACAGTTCATAGGTCAAATGTGTTTTTATGATGGTTTTTGTTATTACAATAAAATGAAAATCTTATTACAATAAAATGGAAATATAAAATAGGCTGATGTAACAGTATAGCATCTATAACAAAATTACTATATTTTTAAAATAAAATATATTAACTTCTGTTGTAAATGGCTATAAATTGTAAGTGACGTCATGAAATGAAATAATTTTGACAGCATTCATTTTCGCGACTTCATAAACAGTGACGTAAATGACGAAATCGTGGTTTAAAATTATTTTGAAATCTTTTACGGCGAAAATATGGTTGTGATGTAACTATTTGTGACCTTTTTTTGCGTGTCCCACAAAAGCTTATGTCTTTCTGATGTTTTAACATTTGGTCTTTACGCGAATGGTGTTTTCGAATGGTCGAGGCTGCTGCGCACGCCGCGGGATATCGTTAGTAGTGACAGTGACAGGTTATACGCAATACTAGTAGCAGCTCTTGGTTTGACAGCTGACAATTTATGAATCGCATTGATTATTTTTTTGCATCAAACAATAGTAAACATTCGAATCGGAATTTCTGGGAGCGATAAAACTCAACCATCCAGATTTTCCACCGACGCAACCCTGGAAAGCATAGTCTAGAAGGGGGAGAAAGCAAAGCAAGCAGTGCTTTAGGTCAGTGAAGAATTTTAATTTTAGTCATCTAATTGAGCACATATACCCATGACAAGAATTATTTTGATTTTTTTCCTAAGCTTATACCTTATTATCAAGGAATATAAACTTTTTGTAATACATATCTCTCTACAAAATAATTAACTTACATATTCTATCAGATCCTATACTGGCACTCATATTACTTAGGCAATTTAACGAAGAGCTGCTACCACTGCCCGATGACCAATTAGGCTTAAGGGACAAGTTAAGAGGTGCCTCTCCTGAAGCGTCAGTCGAACCGGTTGAACTATATGATGAGATACCTGACGGGCTTCCATTGGTAGCTGGTAATTTGATGACTTCTACTCTATCGGATGATGGCGTGTTTGGTGGACTTAACTCTTGATCCTATAAAATTAAATGAATTATAGAACAACTACAGCAATAGAAAATGGTAATGTACAGGGTATCTAATAATTCTATCGACAAACTTTAAGGGGTGATTCTCCAACAAAAAATAAGACATATTTTTACTTGTAATATTACTAGTGCTAAATTTATTTCCGGAAATTTTTCAAGGTCACGAATATTTGGAAAATTATTATATTAGAATTTTCTTAAAATATTCGTGACCGAGAAAAAATTTCACAGCAAGTTTGTGTTAAATAATATTCTTTTAAATTAATATTTGTAACTTTGACACAAGCTTTAAAATTTTACTATAAAATAAATATTTTCCATTTTACCAATTGTAGTTGCTAATATATGTAATTTTAAACCTTATCATTGTTTATTGTTTTATATTATATATACCTTATATTACTACAGTTGGTAAACATAGTTTATTTTAATTTTTTTAGACCCATACCTTGCTTTCGTTTGATCTTCACTTATGTCTAGTACTTCAGTCTTATGATATTATTTTACTAACTGTAGTTGTATAAAATTGTCATTTAGGGTCTTAAAACCTTACATTATTTTATATTGTGTTATGTCTGAAATACTACAACTGGTACTAAATAACATTTTTTTAATTATGTATGTGAATGACAGACATGACGTTAAAACAAATTCAATGGTTATGTCAAAAAATTTCCACTATAATTCGCTCCAGAATACCCCAGGCAGGAGAAAAAAATTCCGATAAATACTTGTGTCGTCATGGTAATGCAACCAAAACTACACATTTGATTGGTCAAAAATCAGTGGTGTGGAATTTTCATAGAAACATATGTAGGTCCTGAACGTCATACTTTTGGAACTACAAGGTGTTAAAATTAGGAAAAATAATCGTTTTTTTCTTATGATAACTTTTATATGACTTAGATATTTTAAAGAAATTTGGGAGACGTCTCCTAACCATCAAAGGACATTTTTTAACGTATTGAAAAAAAAATGGTACGCCACTGAATTTCCCTAAAAAAACTTTTTAATTCTTGTTTAGTTTGAAAGAAATATGATCTTTTATTTTTTTTATTCAATGTACGATTCATGCGTAAATAAATAGAAACCATTTTTAAGCGTAGTTATTTTATATTGCTAATATCTAATTTTACAAAAAACACCTTTTAAATTTCTTTTTTGACGTTTTTCGGTGAGATACTAGACACCCTGTATAGTTTATTTTATTCATAACAATAAAAAATTCAAAAAGAAATAAATAAAATTATACAATGGTTGGTTATTTTATTTTTGCAAAGTAGTAATTAATGTGGAAAATTTATTTACAAGATCCGATTATAATACAAAACAATAAACTATAATAAAAAAGACTTACGTTTAATTTATGCCTCTTCGACGCTCTCTCAATAAACAGTCCGGAATTAGAAGGAAGGACGCTGACCGATGGCGGATCCAAAGAGATGGTCTTCTTCCTGCCCCGATTTGTCGTACCGGGAATTTTCGGTCCGACGATGGACGAGGTGTACTTGATGATCTCGGTGTCGGGTGGTAACCTAACACCACCCAAAATTGAATTAGGATCACTGTAAAACATGCACAGAGGGTAAATTACACACACATCTACTCTACTTAAAACTACGGAAAATAAAAAGTAAGAATAGCTAAACTAAGTTTTTTAAATCTATTATGATATACCTACAGTTTGAAAAATTGTCAGAACAGAAATAGTAATCAATATAACTTTACCGTATTTACTATCAGCGACTATGTTAATTTTAGTTGGGTAGTCTTTAACATTTAACTTCTTCTATTATTATCCTATTTTCTGTTAAGTTTTATCTTAATATTACATCGAAACAAAAACTTAAAAAATGTATTTAATACAATTTTAAAGAAGTTGATAATTTATAAAAGTGTTTTAAGCATATGTAAGGCTTTAAAACAAAAATTTAAAATATTGGGCGCATTAAGGAGTACTTCTGCTGGGTTAGCGGAATGTCAAAACTGTCAAAATAAAGCCATCATATTGGTTTAATTTGACAATTTTGACGCTCAGCTTATCCACCGGCTAAGCCGCTAAGTACGTCTGAATGCGCCCATTGTTATAGACTTTAAAATTATTTTTTTATTTTAAATAAATATAGAAAGTTAGGATTATTTAATTGAGGTTAATAATTCATTTAAGTAATTTATCTTAGTTTTTGTTCTGACAATAATAACGAAGGTTTCCGAAAACGCTCGAGTTATACATATGGAACTTTCTTTGCATCCTGATCTCAAAGAATTTACCAGACAATTCTGTAATATTCAAGACTCTTTTACGTTACTATAAAAGGGCGACAGAAACCCTTTGTATTTATAAATAATATTATTTTTGTTAACTTTATGGCATGTATGTTTTGTGTGATATCCATTTACACTAACTCTTTATAAAGGTTATTTTAAAAAGCCCAACTTTGTGTTATACCTTAAAAATAAAAGTCAATGGAGAAAATATAGCTAAGCCACTGAATTATACGTAAAAATTCCTAAAACTTTCAGTTTAACATTTTGTTTTTCTATCTTTAATAGCAAGCGAGATACAAGTGCCTGGCCAAATTGACAAAATTTGAAAAACACTCTGTATATAATTTACTTTGAGCACTAAATTTGTTTCAAAAATCAATGTATGTGTAATCAGATTTTTTCGCTATACCCGACGAAAAGGCGACACCCTGGTACCTGGTACTATATAAATTTATATACCGTAGAAATTTGTACAAAAAAATCAATAATCTCAGTCCAAAAATATTGCCAATTTCAAAATTGTTCTTTGCTGTAATCCCAGACAGCGAACTTTGATAACAAACAAACAAATATAAGTAATGCAGTTATTTAGTTGTAAAATATTTCTTTTTAAAAAATATTATTGGTATTGCACAGAGTTATTTTTCTAAATTTAAAAAAACAAATATCCACTTAAATGGTATTGCCTAAATTTGAAATGTGTTATTTGTTCCCGTGGAAAATCGTTATTACTTTTTTTTTACAATATTTTAATTAGAGAAAAAAGTAGATTTACTGTCATTTTTACAAAATGCCTTAACTTGTCCAAGTGACTAAATAATAATTCGCAAAAAAATATAACCACACACTTTTATCCTAAAAATGGATGCACTCTTCCTCTAAAATGCAATTTATCAATCATTTTTGTTTTACTAATAATATTAAAGAACCAGAGAAAAAATTACCGATTAATTATGCTACTTAACAAAACAAAACAACACAAAAAAATCTACCTAAAAACCATCATCTTACCTGCTTCCCTCCAGGGCAGCACTGGATAAAACAAAATGCTTGGTTAGTAAATATCTTTTTTACTCCACATTAAGAAAAAAAGCATAAATTTGTTATAAAGCAAAATGAATAGGGCAATAGTCTAATCCTACTGTTTTTTCCACAGCTTAAAAACTGATAATTACAATAAAGGAAGCACCAAGGATACCTGAACAACCTTTGTAAAACACGGCTTTTGACGTAAAAATTAAATTTAAGGATAAATTTGTTTGTTTCCAATATTTATAATAAACGTATTACATTTTTAAAACATTTTTGTTCCAATTCATTATTGGTAAACTTATCAGAAATACTGCGTACAAAAAACGATTTTACACTATGTTAATTAAATTTAAACCATCCTGTAGTTGCCGATAGTGATTGCATATGTTTGATTGATAAGATAAAACTATGTAATCACAAACTTAAACAATCTATATTTTTATAAGTAAATAAGCTTGGTGAGATTAGTGTATTCAAAAAATATACTAGTATCTATTAATAGAGTTCCGTTTCTTTACTTAACAATTTTTTAAATTATATTTTATACAAATAATTTTAGTGAATTTTTATTGCTTAAGGA
Organism: Listronotus bonariensis; assembly: GCA_014170235.1. NCBI lineage: Eukaryota > Metazoa > Arthropoda > Insecta > Coleoptera > Curculionidae > Listronotus > Listronotus bonariensis. The sequence continues at coordinate 110,299 of JACEGR010001419.1, forward strand.
TGCGTTTTTTTATCTTTGGACAATCCACGAAGGCCGAAAGCCTAAATACTAATGTACCGTGGGTGTCTTAAGCAGGGTAAGAGGAAGTTTGTTAACACGGGACTTAAAAACTTGAAGATTTGGGGGAAGGAAAGACCTCCGCTGGCAGTAGGTTCCACAGTCTAGAAACTCTAGGGATAAAAGAACGAACGAAATGGGAAGTTCGGGGCCTGTCCAATTGAACTGTATAGGGATGCATACGCGCGGCACCACGAGTTTCTCTGTTGGGAACGGCAAGAGGAGGGACTATACTGGACAATTCGTCGGAGCAGAAGCCGTAAAAGTATCTATAGAAGAGCGATAGATCTCCCACAGCTCGACGATGGGCAAGAGAAGGAAGTCTTTGAGTAAGTAAAGGATCATTAATAAGACGAACAGCCCTTCTTTGAATGGCATCAAGAATGCTGAGGGTTGTAGGGGATGCCATTCCCCAGACATGAGAACAATATTCCAGAGAGGGTCGAATTTGGGACACATACAAAGTGTATAAATTGGAAGGAGAAAAATACTTTTGGCTCGGAAAAGAAATCCAAGCTTTTTGAAGCCGCGGTGGCTATAGATACAATGTGTTTATGCCAGTTAAGGTTATTCTCAAATGTGACGCCCACAAGGTTAAATGTGTCCCGCTCTGCAAAACCTGGCCACTCATAAGCAAAGGATGAGTGTTTGATGATTTTTTTCGCGACAAGAAACACGATTGTGTTTTGGATGCATTAAATTGAACGAGATTTTTGGCGCCCCAATCCAATATCAAATTGAGATCCTGTGAAAGAGATATCTGCATCGCCCTGCGTTTGCTTTCCAAGTCGGGTTGAGAGATTGGTTTGGGAACCTGAAAAGTGGAGTGAAGGGTGAAGGTACTATCGTCAGCATAACTATGAATGGGATTGGTTGTGGAAGAAAGAAGGTCGTTGATGTGAAGAAGAAACAAAGTTGGTGCTAGTACTGAACCCTGTGGCACTCCAGCATTAATTTCGTGAAAGCTTGAAGAGTGGCCATCAACAATGACTGATATACGTCGATTAGAAAGATAACTGGAGAGCCAAGAGCAGAGTTTAGTTGGAAGACCGTAGGAGGGAAGTTTATTAAGAAGAGCGTCATGCCAGACTTGGTCGAAAGCTTTAGATATATCAAGAGCAACGATCTGGGACTCACCTAGAAACTCAAGAGACTTGTTCCAGTTGTGTGAAACGAAGGAAAGAAGATCTGCTGTAGATCTCTTGTGACGAAATCCGTATTGCCTGTCATGTAAAATTTTATGTTTTTCTAAGTACCTAAGAATTTGCGAGTTAATGGATTTCTCCATTACTTTACAAAGCATTGAGAGAAGTGAAATGGGTCTATAGTTGGATGGAAGAGATTTAGATCCTTTCTTGGGAATAGGCTGGACACGTGCAGCTCTCCAGCTGTCTGGAAATATACCCGTGGCATAAGAAATTCGAAAGAGCCTGGTTAAAATAGGTGCAAGTTCAGGAGCACATTTTTTTAAAACGATTGCTGGTATTCCATCTAGCCCAGACGATTTCTTGGTGTTAAATAATATTGGGCATTTTGTGAGGAACTGGGGGAACAGTTGGAATTGGATGATTGACAGGTGGATAAAGGGTTGAATTGGCAGCAAATTGTTTAGCAAATAGTTCGGCCTTTCCTTTAGATGTAGAAATTTTTCCTAGATTACACACGTTCAGCAACTTCAAAAGGTTTATGGGCAATGCGTGGAAACGGAACGGACTAAAGCGTGTAGCACACTTACTAACAGGTAGGAATTAGACAAAGAATGCCGGCATGCTAACATTTCATAATACGGTGACACATCAGTACCGCTTAGTTGTTGCTTTAATTGCCTATGAACCTTTTGAAGTGGCTAAATGTGTATGCTAGTATTTTCTTGAAACATCAGCAGCAAAGTTTATCAGTTCAAGGGCTTCTCAAAAAACATTTAGCAATACTTTACAGGATTTGCAGACGTTTAAGTTAAAAATTCACATAAACAACTACTCACTTTTTAACCGACTTCGATAACGAGGTTCTCAATTCGCTGCGTATGTTTTTTTGTGTGTGTATGCTACGCGATTACTCTGGCGTTTGTGGACCGATTTTAAAAATTATTATTTTTATAAAAGAGTGCACTTCCGCGGTGGTCCCATAAAAAACAAACTTAGGATCGGGAGAGAGGAAAGGTACTAGAGTTATTTTTTCGGCAAGGCGAACTCCAATTTTTTGCGGAAAAGCTGACTCTAGTAGGCATATGCTCATATAAATAGGTATATGTCCAGATAATAGCCAGATGACAAAGCAAAAGAATCGACAACCTTGGGGTAAAATTTACACTTTTCACCGACCAAAAGGAGAAGGTTCACAATTCGCCTGTATATTTTTTTACCGACTTCAAAAATGAGGAAGTTCTCAATTCGCCGCGTATGTTTTTTTTTGTGTGTATGTCACACGGTTACTCTGGTGTTTGTAGACCGATTTTTATTATTTTTTTTAATTTGAAAGAGTGTACTTCCGCGGTGGTCCCATAAAAAAATAAAGTCAGGATCGCGAGAGAGAAAGGTACTACACCTATTTTTTTCTCGGGCGCATTCAGAATCGACAACCTTGGGGTAAAATTAACCATTTTCACCGAACTAAAAGACAAGCGGATAGCTGCAGGCTCGTGTGTATCGATTTGTTGCAGCCCCGCGTGTATCGAATTATAAGTTTTTGACATATATTATGTATTCTACCAATCTACAAGCGGTTAGCTGCAGCCCCGTGTGTATCGATTTATTGCAGCCCCCTGTGTATCGATTTATAAGCTTTTGATAGACAATATAAGGAACTAAAGACAGAGTATCGGTGGGGGTCATGGTTAGTTCTGGTTAGTTACACCTTTTTTTTAAATTCCTTAATTATACCTCCACTGCTGTCAAAAGCTTATAAATTGATAGAAGGAGCAGCTTACCGCTGAAAGAGGTACTAGTAGTGTTTTTAGTAAATATTTACCGATTTAATTGTAATAATAAGAAACTTAAAAGCTAAAAATATTAAATTAAAAAAAAAAAAATTACATAATATTCTCATAGCTGGTAGCCACTTAAGCTTATTTATACAGCAAGGATATTAAAAGTCCTCCCTACCCTTTATCTTTTGAATAGGACGGACGGACGAGATCGGGTAAAATTTAGGTAAGGTCAAACTAATTTCTTGAATAATTTTTATTGTGATAACCTAGGGCGTTTTCAAGGACGTTGAAGTCTCTACTTAACACAGTTTTATTTTTAAAAATTGTCCTAATCGTTCCTGAATCACAAGTGTTTGAATTTAGCTTTAGAATTTCGGTCACTTGGCTTAGTGCTAAGGGGGCAATAGCAACTTTATTTTTTTAATGCAAAGGGGTATCATCTAGTACCCCTTCGTTCGAAAAATTCGAAACCCACTCTGGAACTAAAACCACGGAACAAAACGGATAGTTCTGATTAGTTAGTACTCAATCAGACCAGCAAAGACAGATAAAAAGAAGAAAACAGGTACTTTTAAACCGGTAAAAATAATTATGATATAAATATTTCTAAACTCAAACTAACCAGAATTGAATGTTTTATAAAGTCGCTAAGATCGATGAGAAAATGATTAAAAAACCATAGTTGTTTTAAGCAATTGTAAAAAAATGATATTTTAATATTTAATTGTTTTTGCAATGGATATTTGTATACATATTTTTTCAGCAGACGTAGATACATATTATTGTTAAAGTCTGCCCATAAAAATACTTTATGTATATGGTATAGAAAATGGAACACAATGTATAGGGAGGCACAATTAGCTAATTACAAAATTTGACCCACCTGAGAAAAAAACCACCGGCCGCGCCTGTACTTTTTAATTATTTATGCAGTATAAAATAATGAGGTACTATATCTACTATATCTGATAGCAATTAAAAAAAATTATCGGTCGTAAAAAAGTTATTTCTAAATGGTATTATCAGGTCGATTTAAAAACTGCAACCCTGCGCTACATTAAAAAGCATAAGTAAGCACTACAGCTGTAACTGCATAGAAAAAATGTTAAAAATTCAAAAAGGCATAAAACATTACTCACCTTAAAATACTAGACGGCAATCCGGCGACACTACTACTATTGACGGAATTTTGACTACTATTTAAAATCGACAAGCCGCCCTTGTCTTGGTTACTGGCCAAACTAAGAGGGTTCGTATAAATACTGGGCGAATCTAAGGCCTGCTTCACACTCACACTGGCACTAGTTTTTGTTTATTGTCCAATTTGCTTAAGTAACTTAAATCACTACTGGATTTGCGGTTCTTCTCGATGCTGCCACCGCCGCTGGAGGAATTCGCACTAGGTATCTTAATGCTAGGTTGTATTGTCAGCCCTGACGGCGATGAGTATTTTAGGGAGTTGTTCGATGAGGATGATTTGCTGCAAAATAAATGTATTTATTGACATTGTTTCAATTTTCGCGGTTTATATGTTAATCTATCCAACCACCTTTTTCTGAAAAATGCACCCACAACATTTTTGAACTAGACCATCGATATACACTATAACGCAAACATATTGATGAAATATACAGGGTGTTTTTTTTAATTCACATTTTTAGTCGTACCCTGTATATATTCCGATTACGGATATAAAAACTACGAAAGCAAGTAATTAAAACTAATATTTGTAATATTTTTTATTATTAAAAATTTTAAGAGAAGTGTATCAGTATAACTAAGTACTACACACAAATTTCAAGATTTTGATATGAATGAAAAAAAAAAATGTTAAGAAAAAATTACGTTTTAAAATCCAATACACTGGTGGAAAATTGTGACGGTGAATTATTTCACAGGGTGTTCGAAAATTTCGGTCAAAATGCAACTTTTGGCTCTCCCCTGTATAACGCCTAATCCTATAAAACTATTTGCAATCTCCATATTAAATAATAATCTGGATGGAAGAAGCTACCACTGAACGAAAAGATAATTGAAATCGGTCCAAAAACCAAAAACTTATTTAGGATTCAATTTTAACAACATTTTTCTTTGTCCGTTTTCTTTTCGTCCAAGAGTGTATAATGTCTGCTTAAGTCTAGGAAAAAAGGCACAGAGGACAGAGTCGCTGCCCTTCAACTAGGCGACCCGGGTTTAATCCCTAGTAGGGGAGACATATTTAGGAAGTACTTATTTAAAAAATAACGTCCGTGGTGGCACTACCGCGTTGTCTAAAAAGTGCTGTGAAATGCAAATACTGCATGTTTCAGTGCATGGACAACGTTGACGGAACAGGGAAAAAGATGGGTTAAACATTTAATAACCAGACACTCACGGTACCCTTGCATTTAGGCATAAGAATTAGTGGGATGTTAGAAAAGATTTAAAAAATATATCACAGCTTTATAAATAAGCAAAAGCAAAATGGTATTTTTAAGCCCACTGTTGCAAAAAATGGGTATCTAGATCCAATCTGGCAAGGATTAATTATTACAGAGATTCTATGATTTTTGGTTTGTGTCTCGGCTAGAAATAGGCATTTTTAAAACAATGCATTACACTTTTAAAAAACTACTGGACATAATTGTCTACTAAGGAAGAGAAAAAACGGCATTCAGAGTAATTTTTTTAATGGCCTGCGCAAAGGGGGTATGTCTTATGCAGAAGTACTGAATACCTACTTACCTCATACTAAGTGACGAATTCATCTTAGAATTATGATGGTCCATCTTCATGCCTCCAGACGACGAACCCATCGATGACATTTTGTCTTTGCCACTTCCCGAAGAATTGCCGGTCCGGGACATCGATTTTGAGGAAGAGCTCTTCGTCTTGCCATGCATTGAGGCCAAAGAGGGCAGCCCCAGAGCTGCGTACGGGTCGGCAGGGTTCCCCATCGAAAAGTTTAGGCCGGAGGCTTGCAGTCTAGCCAGGTAGTCTTGGGCGGCTAGGTGTGAGGCCATGGACCACCAAGCTGCACCTGGAAGTAAAAAGGGAATGAGTAGATGTATTTGGAATATGCTAAAAAATTAGATGGGTTTGGTTCTATTTTTACTTGGTAGATTCTTTTTTATTTAAAGTTAATTCATTTTTGTTCTCCAAGTATTACGTCAAATAGAAAATATTTATTACTTTTAAGACTTATTGAGAGTTTCAGAAGTACACTACTTTGTTCCACATAAAGCTTTTTCTACGACATCTGCTCTAAATAAAGAGTGTAGGGTAATAGGTGCTTCCTTTATTTTACTTTGACATAAAAGAAAATATTTTTTTCTCGTCGCTTCACCAGGCTTTACCCACTGCTCTCCAGACTTCCTTCCTACAGACTTGCACACCCCAGTTTTCTTTCTACTCAACATATATCAGCTACTGTAAACAAGTTAATGCTGGGGTACCCCAGCGCTTAGTACTGGTACCAGATCCCCTCTCTTACATGTGTAATTCACTCCATACTTATTGACGATACTACTCATTAGATTGGGCCAAAAAAATATCCTGAAATTTTTAGCCCTTAATATGAACATGCACCTCCTAAGTGCATCAATAAAATTTTAATTTTTTTACTAATTGTTGCATTTTTTTACTAATTGTTGCATTTTTATACAAATTCTCGGAATCAGTCAATCTTAAATCTTCGACCAATTCATATTCTTAAAGAAAATTAAATTCTCTACAACAAAGCTCTCTTGGTAAGTTTCGCGCCTTTTTTTAAATTTTGTCACTTAGATTCTGGATTTTTAAACTATGTACCATAAATATCAATGTTTTTATAAAACAAATAATTAATCTTAAATTGTATGCCCTACAAACCCCGAGTAACCGCCATTATAAAAAAAATCAATTATTTTGAATTGTGGCAACATTTTTGTTTTTCATCAAATCTCACTAAAACAGAAAACCTTTGTTACTTTTAGTAGTGTATTTATTACCTGTCGTAAAAAAAAGAAAAACACCAAGGGGGATAAGGGGGATAAATACTGATGTTGACCAACATTTTAAGTGTACACTATTTTTGTTTTTAAATTAACTACAAACAAGAAACAGCTTTAAAAATTCGCCTTTAAATAAAGGGAAGCAACTGCAGTGGCGTAGCTACTATGGGGCTAAGTGGAGCAGTGTCCCAGGGCCCCCGAGCACAAGGGGCCCCTTCTTGGAGGTTGAAAAACTGCCCTCGGGGTAAGAACAGAAATACTAAAAACAAATGAGAGTAAAATAAAGGAGAGGACCTTTTTTTTCTTTTAAGGTCTTGGTAAGTAAGAATAAAGGATACATAAAGAAGACAGGAAAGTAAAAAAGTACTGAGGACCTTTTTTTTTTGCTTTTTAAATTTTTAGAGCTCCCAATTTTTTGCCCCAGGGCCCCTGCTGCCCTAGCTACGCCACTGAGCAACTGTATATAATTAAAAATTAAAGAAACATAAGGTAGTAGGCTATGACTTCTTGTGTTTTACGATGCTAATTACTTTTAGGCTAAAGAACCATATTGTGTATGTCATTGTTCCCATATTATTTTGTTTTTTTTTATGAAAATATATGTTTATAGAAAAAATTGTCTTATTTTTACAGTTTATCTGAAAAGTCCACAAACTTTCCACTTTGTTCGACCCTTTATTCCTACAGCGTTTAAACTGTAGAAACTGCTGCTGGCAACAGTGGCGACGCCAGCTTTTGGTGTAGGGGTGGTCAAGCGGTAAGGGGTGGGGGGAGAGCGCGAAGATTTTAAGGGGTGGCCAGAAACTATGACATTTTTAAGGCCAAAAAAGTCCTTACCGATACTAACCTTACATTTCTTAGTCCATTATAATATTATTTCCTGTCCAGCAATTATTTTGTGGAGCAAAAAAAAAAGAGATTCTCACTTCTATAATCTTACATATTCACCTATTTACCAAACTCTTATGTTCCATCTTACAGGAGGGGCCCACCAATTTTTTGCCTAGATTTTAAGAGTTCATAAATTTTCCTATCATAAAAACATATACTTACAGTCCTGGTCAATTATGTTTCTCTCATTAGCGAGAGAGAAATTACTTAATTTTTTTTATAATTACATTTTAAATAAAAAGAAAATAAAAACTAGAAAAACACTAGTTAAGATTACGTTTAAGCTTATATTTGTCGGCAAAACTGATTAATTAAAAATATTACCCACTTATGTAAATAAATATAATTTTATTGCTAAGGATGTTGGTGAATGTTAATTACCGTAACAAAAACTTAGAATTATTATGAAAATTTTATGGAAGTCCATTCTCTCCTTACCTGAATGAGAATTATCACGAATTTTAAAATTTGTAATATCAGGTTAAACTAACCCAATTAATTATTGTTATTATATTGTAATTGCGAATGGAAATTTTATTTTTACAGAGTGGCTTCCATATTTACATACACAAAAAGTTAAAGCAGCTATTAAAGGCAATTAAAAAAACATTATACAGGGTACGGTAACTCTATTGACAGACTTTGGGACAATTATCCACGGAAAATTAACGAAAAAACGTCATAATGTTCTACTTTCGGAACTACAGGGTGTTAAAATTAAAAAAAATGTTTTCTTATAATAACTTTTATTCCAGTTTACATAGTTTTGAAAATTATCTCCTATGCATAAAAATACTTTTGACGTACAAGTAAAAGTAAAAATTAAATTTTTACCAGGGTCGTCCGTGTAAATGTTTTTTTTAAGAAAAATACGAGTGTCTTAGAAAAGTAGAAACATATTTGTTTTTATTTTTATTCTAATATTTTTCAAGGTCAAATAGTATGTATTTGTCATTTTTGACGTATATTTGTTGTTGATCTAAGAACCAATTGGTACATTTGCTGACGTGGGATTGAGTGCGCAAACTTTTAACATTGCGCACGTAAACGGTTGAGCACTTTTCACAGGCAAGTAAAAAATACATTTATTTAAAAAACATTCAGTGGCGTATCATTTTTTCTTTAAAAAATTACGGCAAATCCCTTACGAAAGAAACTGGTAAAAATTTAGGTTTCTTTGTTTGTATTTCCTAAAATATTTAAATTAGTATAAAAGTTATACAAAAAATATTTTTTTTTTAATTTTAACCCCATTAGTTCCAAAAATAGGTTCTTTAAAGCACACAGGTATTCATAGAAAGTTTTATTTTTATTTTTCGTTAAAGAATCACCTCTTAAAGTTTGTCGGTAGAGTTACTGGACACCCCTTATACACTGCGGCCACGTACTCCACACTTTGAAACTTTTTGAAATATCGCAAAGATAATGTTTTATTCGTTTTCTACGACCTTGAATTAGCCTATTAGATGGTTAAAAAATATGATGAACAAGACATTTGCACCACTTAGTCCCCCTTAATTTTTTTAAAAGTTACGTTTAGTTAGTTAGAAAATCTTTAAATATCGAAAATTATAATGTTTTTCCACGACCGTTAAAAAAAAGCTGTTTTTTAATCGGTAACATGAAGTTAAAGCACTCCATTCTAGTACACTACATAAATTGTTAAAAAAGTAACTTTTTTAACACTTTAAAGCTTTTTTCACTTTTAATTACTGTTTTGTTTCAACGCCTACTACAATGAACTTAAATATCAATTTATGCAATGTAACAGTAAACGCGACATGAACTGTACCAAACCGTCAAGTTACCTTTGATTTCGTCATTATTTCTTTTAGTTCTTGTGTCACTAGTTTTAAAATTTGACAGTTTGCAAATAAATTTTTTAAACATTATTGAAAATTAACAGTAATAATGAATTTGTATACTAAGAAATTAAAAATAGAGAGAGAGAGAGAGAGAAAGTTTATTCTGTTTTAGTATTATTTCTACAAAAGTAAGTACATACAATTTTCTAAAATTAAATGCATAGTTATTAAGAAGATAAGTGTCTCTTTAAAAATAAGGAGGCTATATTGTTTTTTGCAATATAATGGCTGTGCTACAAATTTAAAATTAGTAAGTTTAAATAAATAATACATGCATAAAATGGTATTTTGGGAAATTTTTATACGGTCGTGGAAAAATATAGTATGTTACACATGCGTTAAGTGTCATTTTTACTCATGGGATTGCCGCACTCACACACAAAAAAGTATTACTTTATGCACTTGTTATATAAATTACTATTTATTCCTTTTCGACGACCTCAAATTCGCCTATTTAAAGGTTAAAAAAAAGTACAAAAAAACTGATGAAGAAACTTGCATCACTTACTCCCCCTTTAAAGCTTTTTAAAAAAATCACATTTTGTTAAAAATTCTTTAACAAATTTGACAAAATTAACAAAAACCTTTTTTGTTAACTTGCGTCCAGAAAAAGGTAACGGTAAACATAAACAATTTTAAAATGTTTAAATGGAACACCCTACAAATTATTGCATTTTTGGATTTTATAGAAAATTCTATAATGGACGTAGTGTTTATTAATTGTCTTGTTAATATAGAATATGTTTAAAAAAGTAATGATATAAATCAAAAATACCGTATATTTAAGTAGAACATCAAATAAATATGTCTTTAACGTGACCAGTAACCAGTAACAATAATAAAGTAATTATATTTTAAGTAACGGAGATTAAGCAAAGTATCCTACATGCGTATCGAAACTGATTACCTAGTTTTTATGTTCTCTTTTGTTGTACTAACTTATCTTTAAATTACAAAAACAGCAAAAATAGTAATTTATGTAATAGGTACATAAAAAGACACTGCATGTTTCGCATATTACATTTTTTCAACGACCATATGAAAATTTTCCAAATTTTCATTTTATACATGTTGTATTTATCTAACCTTATTAAATATATTTTTTTAACACAGCCCTTATTTTGAAATAAAAATTATTGCCTCCCTTTTTGTAAGAGATAATTGAAGGTATATACAAGAATAAAACAAGGATTGTCACAAAAACAATTTTTTTCTTTGAACAATCCACGGAGGCTAAAAGCCTAGGTACTACCGTACCGTGGGTGTCTTAAGCGAGGTAAGAGGGAGTTTGTTGACACGGAATTTAATATAGGGATAACGAAAAATATATAATTCGATGCGATCCGAATTATTTTTACAATCCGAAATAAAAACAGCACTTTTTTACATATTTAAAAATATTTATCCGCTTTCTCCACCGAAAAAGGTAGGTATACATCAGAGTTGGGCAGAATACTGAAAATGGGTATTCGAATACGAATACGAATACCGGAAAAAGAAAGTATTCGAATACCGAATATTTGAATAATTGGAAGAAAATAATTAATAGTTTAAAAAACTAAAAAACACGCTTTTATATGCAACCGAACTAAAAATTAGAAAATAATTTTTCATTAAAAAAAATATTGTCATTTCATAGTAAAAAGCGTGGGGTGCATTTTACTATTTTTTCATAACTTTTCCATCATAGATATTTGCAAATATAATAATTATAACATTTAATATATTTATCACCCCACGCTTTTACTATGAAATGACAATATTTTTTTTAATGAAAAATTATTTTCTAATTTTTAGTTCGGTTGCATATAAAAGCGTGTTTTTTAGTTTTTTAAACTATTAATTATTTTTCATTTTTAGTTTCTGCTACTCTTGACAAAATGGCGAAAATTTTTTTAATGAACAAGAGTGGCAAATTTTAAAATTTTTCCAACAGATTGCAACTCACTAAAAAATTTCTTCTTCATTAAGTAGCAAAGTTTGAAATTTTGCCAACAGATGGCAATCCAGGCAATGTTTGGACCGTTGCCAACTTATTGCAACCCACTAAAAAATTTCTTCTTCATTTAATAGCAAAGTTTGAAATGTTGCCAACAGATGGCAACCTAGGTGTTGTTTTTATAATATAATGGAATTTTTTTATCCTGACTGTCCTAATCAGGATAACGGGATACTGTTTGCAGATTATTGCATTGTCATGGGTTCTTAATACGTGTGCAAAGTTTCAAAGAAATCGAATAGCTGGAAGTTGGTTAAAATTAGGCTCAAAGATTCCGTTACATAGCCAGATAGTTACAACCCAAGTTAATAAAAGCGTGTTAAAAAGTATTCGAATACATGAATACCCGGAATCGGTATTCGAATACTGGAAACGAAAAGATTTGAATACCACAAAACAAAACCTATGACAAAATTAAAAAATTAAAGAGAAAAAAAACCTCTTTTTTTTCCTATTTTGCTTTCCTTTTGTTCTTCAAATCATGACAATTTTAGTAATCGGATACTACTTACACTTTTCGGTATTCGAATACTCGGAACGCCGGTATTCGAACACTCAAAAAAATATTCGTCGAATACTTTTAAAGTATTCGAATACAGAATCCCGAATACTGAGAAAAATAGTATTCTGCCGAATACCGAATACTAAACACACAAATGTATTCGAATACTATTCGAATACCGGCAAAATGTTTTCAGAATACTATTCAGAATACTAAGTATTCGAATACGACCCAACCCTGGTATACATTATATAACATTTTTTCTTCTTATCATCTAAGCTTTGCAACCCAATGACACTCGAGTAAATCCCCATTTAGCATCGTTGGCCCCCTTACTATAATATGAACATTTCTATTAAATTTATTCGTAAACTGAACATAATGATAAAATAGTGCATTTTAGTAGGTATACTAAATAAAATGTTAAAAATTGTAAACTCGACCTTTTTTTGATACTTTAAATTTATGCTTTGTTTTAAAGCCTTTATAAATTTATTTTAATATGAATATATGTAACAGTAACGCGAAAATAATCAAACCAAAAGATCAAGTTACCATGAATTCCGCCATTACTAGAGGAAAGTGACCAAATATGGAATACCATTTTGTTTTTACACATAATTTGCATAAACGTTATAAATAAAAAACTTTTTGCTCCTCGGATAACCACACTCGCCTCGCCGGCTTGTGCTGTTGTTACATAAATTACTATTTATAAGGGGTCCTAGAAAAAGGGTAATAAAAGGTAAAACCAATAATAAGACACATTTTTCCAGATTTCCATAACAACATCAACATGCATACGTACTTGAAGTCCTCCCGCATGAATCTAATATCAATTATATCCGGCGCGCCGCCGTGTCATTAGTCATATTCCTACCCCTTTCGCAACATTATTCGCCCCCACCCACCCCCCGCGCGGGGCAGAAAGACGAGCCCCGACCCAAGAAAAGTAGATCAATAAAACAAATTACATTTGCCGTTACACTTTGCCCAGATCAAATGCTGCAGCAAATCCTGCCGCTGGCGATATACGAAGGCTTTAACGGGCGGAGCGCGCCGCGCGCCCAAACGATGGTGGGGAACGTTTTTATTCCATGCGGGGCATTGTTTAACGTGTGTGTGCTTCATCCCTTCAAATTGTAACACGAACAAACAGAAAAGATAATAAAGGAGAATGCACTCTAAAAACGTTTAAATATGAAATTAAAATGATAACCGAGGGGACTGTCAATATTTTCTTACATGGCTTGATGTCAAACGACAAAAGTTTTACTTATAAATAATTTATAACGGTATAACCTTGACTGCATGGCTTAATGTCAATCGAAAAAGTTTTACTTATAATAATAATTTATAACCTTGACTACATGGTTTAATGTCAAACGGCAAAAGTTTTACTTATAAATAATTTATAATCTTGACTACATGGTTTAATGGCAAACGACAAAAGTTTTACCTTTAAATAATTTATAATCTTGACTGCATGGCTTAATGTCAAACGACAAAGTCTTGAACTTAGTCAAGAAGTTTTACTTATAAATAATTTATAACCTTGACTACATGGCTTAATGTCAAACGACAAAAGTTTTACTTATACATAATTTATAATCTTGACTACATGGTTTAATGTCAAACGACAAAAAGTTTGACCTTTAAGTAATTTATAATCTTGACTGCATGGCTTAATGTCAAACGACAAAAGTTTTACTTATAAATAATTTATAACCTTGACTACATGGCTTAATCGTCAAACGACAAAGTATTACTTATACATAATTTATAATCTTGACTACATGGCTTAATGTTAAACGACAAAAGTTTTACTTATAAATAATTCATAATCTTGACTACATGGCTTGATGTCAAACAACAAAGTTTTACTTATAAATAATTTATAATCTTATCACTTACAGAAGGCAATGGAAAGCATTGTGTGCATTATTCTAGATAGTACACCTCTCTCCAATTGTGCTTCGAGGCCACGTTAAACCGGTAGTTCTGCATATACGTTTAAAACTTGTACGCAACACAGATGTTTGCGGAAAGAGCGCCTATGATCTGAATAAAATAAGAAAAAACGCACAAAGAGGTGCTCTTGCGAGATAGGTACTCCTGTTCATAATGCTATTTACTTTTCATACACGTCCTAAACAAGTTTACAATAAATTATATTTCATTATGGTGGACGTTTCCCGCATAGGTTCTCGTTGTACGCAACGTAAGATGCCAATAAAACCTTAAGGCCTATTTACACGTTGTCCGTTAGCGTTTCAAGCTGAAGTTGTCAATCACTGAAATCCAATTACTGGCAAAAGCCAGCAATCAACCTGCATACCAATGAATGGCTGCTCCAGTGAGGCAATAGTATATTATGGGACATAAAAATATCTAATACATATGTAAAAACAACTTTAATAAAATCAATTGCATTCAAATAGCGTATGTCATGGCTGACAAATAGTATGACACAAATCGGAAAGATTAAATTTATTGTTTGTATTGATACAACTCCACAAGAAAGTTGTTTTAAAAAGTTTTCCAGTTGTAAATCAATAGTCATAGAAAAGTATAGTATGTAATTAGCCCGGAATACGCTAGAAAATAATTTTCATTACAAAGAAGTTTGTCACTTCAGAGTAAAGCGTGAGGGTGCATTTTACTATTTTTTCATAGCTTTTCCCTCATAGATATTTGCAAATAGAATAATTATAACATTTAATATATTAAGCACCCCACGCTTTTATTCTGAAGTGACAAACTCTTTGTAATGAAAAATTATTTTCCTAATTTTTAGTTCGGTTGCATATAAAAAGCGTGTTTTTAGTTTTTTTAAACTATTATTTATTTTTTCATTTTTAGTTCGATATATCAATTAGTTTTTAAAAATAAATGCTCCAGTTTATTCACTAAAAAATTCCTTCGCTCATTTTGTCAAGAGACTACAGAGGATCTGTAAAGGAATTTATTTATCCTGGCAGTCCCTAATCAGGATAACGGGATACTGTTTTTAAATTATTGCATTGTCATCGGTCCTTGATACGTGTGCAAAGTTTCGAAGATTGAATCGCTGGAAGTTGGTAAAATTAGGCTCAAAGATTCCGTTACATAGATAGTTAGATAGATAGATAGATAGATAGATAGATAGTTACAACCCAATGGCAAAGTCCATTTCAACGCATCAAAACACAATCGTGTTGCTTGTCGCGAAAAGAGTGATCAAATACTCATCCTTTACTTATGAGCGGCCAAGTTTTGCAGCGAGCAAGGACACGCTTCAATCTTAGTGGGTGTCACATTTTAAGTAACTTGGCTGCATAAACACATTGTACATCTATAGCCACGGCAGCTTCAAAAAACAGCTTAGGATTTCCCTTTCGAGGCCAAAACATATTTTCCCCTTCTAATTTATACACTTTATATGTGTCCCAAAGCCGACCTCCCTTGGAATATTGTTCTCATATCTGGGGCATGGCGTCCCTCCACAACCCTAAGCATTCTTGGTTAATTCAAAGAAGAGCTATTCGTCTCATTAATGATCCCTCACTTACAGAAAGGCTTCCCTCTCTTGTCCATTGTCGGGCTGTGGGATCTATCGCTTTTTATAGATACTTCCATGGCTTCTGCTCTGAAGAATTGTCCAGTATAGTTCCTCCACTCACGGTTCCCACCAGAAAGAAACTCGTGATGCCGTGCGTATGCATCCTATACGGTCAACTGGACATACTTACTGCACTTTGTTCGTTCTTTTAGTTCTCTGGTAGGAACGGAACTGTTCGAACGTCTTTAGCATTCTTTCCTGTTCCTTAACTACTCTACGCATAATCACCATAAACAAAAACGGAAATAGGTTAGAATCACTGAATCGCAATCACCATCCAGCGATCGCAGTCGCCGTTTAATGTTGTGGTTACGTTCAGCGCCACCTTATAAATGAAAGAGTGAATGCAAATATTAAAGAGTGATTTTTTTCATCGCTATCGCCAGGCGCAAGTAGCAGCTACCAAAAATGACTTGTTAGTAACCGGTGATTGGTAGCAACCACTGCGATCGCAGTCACACCCCTATTTGCGACACCGCCAAAAACAACGGTTCCAAAAAGCTCGAATTCCCCGAGTGTAATATGAGCACCGTGAATACGAATTTTGAGCGCTCTGAGTGCGGAGAAAATTCATTGAACACACACATTTATTGCTCGACAATACAACTCTTTTGCGTGAATTTGAAAATTTGCATTGCACTGCCAGAATTCGAGACTTAGTGCGCACTAGGGCGACTACGTCAATTCACTATAAGGAACTTTACGCCAATCCTTTAAATATGATAAGAAAATACACACCTAACCAATACTAGAATAAAAATCTTGATAAAATAATATAAATATAATTAAATTTTTACATAATGTCTGCAGATTTTACCATCTAACTAAATTTTAGCCTTCCTAATGTGGGTTTTTATCATTCATGTTATAACCAACCCCTCTATAAACGTATTTTATATTTCTCTTTGTACTTCTTTTGTGTAAAAACCCTTATGTTAATGCACGTCCTGTCCCCCTTTCCGGTCTGGTAATATGCACTTCCGCACTATTGCTGCAATTTATATGATATAAGTACGTAGGGTGGGAACGGCACTTTTCGCCCTATTTAAAGGAAAGTTAATTTCATGCTAATGTATAAATTTGTTGCGACAAATATAATATAGCAAGAAAATAGAAGACAATATCTTCGGCATTTGTGTAATGGAGTTTTTAACATAGGTATTTAATGGTAGTTTACATCTGACATTTACTGCATGATAATTTATGTCATGTTATGAATTTTTTAGCTAATGTAAACGGTCAAAAATTTATTCTATTCTATTCTATTTTCAGTTTTTGGCTTTCTTAGATGTAATGCATTCAACCATCGTCAAGTGGTTGTGGTCGAAAATTTATGTCTGATAGAAATTTTTTATTGTTAACATTAGCCAGAATTTCTATCGGGCATAAATATTAGGCAATAAATGTCAGATGTAAACCTACCAATACTTTTAGTTTTGCAGCTTTTGTGAGTTTTTTTATTACAATTTTATTTTATTTGGGTTTTGATTACAATTTTATTTTATTTTAAGCAACCCGACAATGTTTGTTGGTACATATTTGGAAGACATTAGACCTTAAAATTGGTTTTTTTGTCTTGTGTTTTCACTTGTAATACCACTAGTGCTAAATTTATTACTGGAATTCATTTTTTGCAAAATCCGAGCCACGACATAATTTTCTTAAAATATTCGTGGCCAAGAAAAATTTCCCGGAATAGTTTAAGCGCGTGTGGTATTCGGTAAGAACATTTCACACCAAGTTTGTGTTAAATAATATTCTTTTAAATTAATATTTGTAACTTTGACACGAGCTTTAAAATTTTACTATAAAATAAATATTTTTCATTTCACCAATTGTAGTTGCAAATACGTATGTAATTTTAGAGCTTATCATTGTTTATTCTTTTATATTATATATACCTTATATTACTACAGTTGGTAAAAATAGTTAATTTTAATTTTTTAGACCCATACCTTGCTTGCGTTTGCTCTTTACTTATGTCTAGTACTTCAATCTTATGATATTATTTTACTATCTGCAGTTGTATAAAATTGTCATTAAAGGTCTCAAAACCTTACAATATTTCACACATCAATTATCTTATGTCTGAAATACTACAACTGGCATAGAATAACATTTTCTTTATTTATGTAAGTGAATGACAGACATGACGTTAAAACAAATTCAATGATTATGTCAAAAAATTTTCATTATAATTCGCTCCAGGGTACCCCAGGCAGGAGAAAAGAAATTCCGATAAATACTTGTGTTGTCATGGTAATGGAACCAAAATTACACATTTGATTGGTCAAAAAACAGTGGTGTGGAATTTTCACTAAAATTCGCTCCAGGGTACCCCAAGCAGGAGAAGAAAAATTTCCGATAAATACTTGTGTTGTCATGGTAATGCAACCAATACACATTTGATTGGTCAAAAAACAGTGGTGTGGAATTTTCATATGATATTTTTGTTCGATATTGACTAAAATAATTCTAATACGTATGTCTATGGCAAGCACAATTTGTCATAATTAGGTGCTTCTAGAAAATATATTTAGTTATACGTACCGGGTGTCAACGAATTTATTAGACAAGCCATGACTCCTAGAGTATTAGGCATATCAAAATGAGACGTAATGTAAATGGTATAGAAAGAGGAGAGTTTTCGCATATTTTTCACTCTCCAATCACTTCCGGTTTAATCGGAAATGGGTCCAATTTTGACTTTTTAAACAGAATACCCTGTTTATTTTATCATTTTGGATTTCTAAGACAATTTTAAGTAAGAATATGACATTAAAAAGTTTTTACTTGTGTGACCCTAGATGACCTAAAATAATACAGTTGCAAAGTTTTGGTGACAAATATGAAGGATAGGAATAAAACAATTTGTCAAATTTTGGCATTTTGGTGTCTAACCCTTATTTTTTAAATGGCAAACCCTTTTAGACAAGTACTTATTGAATTAAGGGTTTGTGGAAGAATCTAACGATACTAATTTAGATTTGATCGGTTTTAAAATAAAGTCATAGTCAACTATATACAATACTACAAATGAACCGCAAAAGATGAAGTAAACGTAAAAACTTTTAAAAATGTCAAATCACTATTGGGTACGTTCAGCCGACGTCAGCGTCTGAGTTGCTTGGTAAGCGGACGCGTTCATCCGACCGGATGACAAGCTGCTTGAACTCAGCAGATGTCCATTTTACAAAGCGGTCTTTATTTATGCTGACCAAACTCAGCATTTATTTGGGCTTGCGCAAATGTCAACCTTTGGGAAGTTATGTTAGTCATCTGTCAAATTTTGGTTAGTATTTTTAACTGACAATATCGAACTAATAAGCGATGCGTTCAGAGATTTGCCATACCGCTGGGTCGTCTTTTCCGCTAAATCGCTTATGTGCTTACAAAAAGCTGCTGATGTCGGATGAACGTACCCATTATTTAGAAGTGTCTCAAGAACTCGAAAAATGTTTTAATATACGGCGTAAAGCGATTTAAAAATTTCAAAGTCATGCCACGATTAAACTCGTTATAAAGTAAGAAGCATGCTAAAACTCTTCTCTATCATACCATTTACTTATACCAAGTCTCGTTTTGATATGTCCAAACTCTAGATTCGTTGACTCCGGTATTTGACCGGACCGTGAGCGTACCAGGATCTGAGCGCCTAATGTGCATTGACCTTTAAGTAAAATAAAAACAGTTTGCAGCAAATTTTGCCTTTTCTTACTTAAGCTGGAACCTCTTAATCACATCATCATACTTTTACAGCGCTGTATTTTTAAATAGCAAATATCGATGGGTTTTTGACAAAACATCGTAAGCGACATTCGACAATTTTATGGGAAACGATTTTTTCTTCCCATCGCGTTATTTTTAAACAAAAACTAAGATCTGAAATAAACCCGTGCACTAATTTCTATACAAAGAAATCACCAACTTTGTTTCAAAAATAACTCAATGAAAAGAAAAATCGTTTCCCGTAAAATTAACGAATGTCGCGTACGATGTTTTGTCAAAAACTCATCGATATTAATTATTTAATGGTATTTATGACGTTGGTACAGCCAAAATGTCCCCAACACAATTAACCACAAAAAAATGGTGACGTAGGTAATTAAAATCCTTATAACAAAATCTAAAATGTATACTATAAAATAATTAATTTTATAACATTATGTAAATACGTGTAACCGTGCATTAAATTAAGAATATATACAGATAAGTGCATATTAAAATCCGTCACCACATTCCGTGGTTTTGTCGAATTGCGTATAAATTATACTTTCTAAATAGCATTACTAAACTTTATTTCTGAATAACATATATCTACGTGATCAACTGATCACGCAATATCTGTTTATATAGAATTTATTAAAACTCAACATAGGATGATATTTTATTGAATTTAAGCATAAGTAAATTATTTCTTTTGTTGGTCTTGCATCTTTATTTTATAAACACAATCAAAGGGATATTTTTCTAATTCTTCTGTCTTACAGCTGCTAACAAGCTTGTCTAACAGCTGACGTCATTAAAATGTGAATCGGAAAAATAAAAACGCTTACCGCCAACGACAAATAACATTAAAAAAAATAATAATATAACCTAAAAAATGGTAATTCCCGTTTTATAGCAAAAATGCACAATACTTTCAATTGCAGTTAAATTAATCCTTCACATGGTTTCCACACATATTGTTGTTATTGTTATTAGTATACATTTAGTCAATTTTGTTTGACTTTTAACCTCAAATTCGGCTATATTTCCCCCTCTTTGTTTTTTCAACCTGTTAGACAGTGGTTAGACATCTCCCGAGGCCGCTAACAACCGCTGTGAGCTGCTGTAAGACTGACGTCATTGATTTGTCAAAAAATGAAAGTGCTTACAGCTGCTGTAAGGCGCTAACAAAGAAAATATCCCTTATAACAGTTTAACTCACTGAAACTAAGTGACTCACAAAACTATCCTGAATACAGGGTGATTTAGAACCTTGAAAAGTATCTTAGGTAACAGTTTAATAAACGGTTTTTTGCTATTTTAAGGGTTTTTTAAATATTATTGATACTTACATATTTTAGACACTCTTCTAAATAAAACGTAAGTGGCGCACATCAAAATATTCCGTTTAAAAATAATATCAGTAAACAAACTTAAGGGACCGGGGAGTGAAAAGGGGTGCTGGACGGGGTAAAATTGGTAAAACGAGGTTAATGAAACTGAACATCACATGTAAAATTAAGTAAAAATTACATTTTTTCCACATATTTTTGAGAATAAAGATAAAAAATATGATAAATGTAAAATTGTTAATTCATAACCTAAAAGTGGAAAGAAAAACGACTAAAAACATCAGTTATACCATGCTAAATATGGAAAGCATTTGGCAACATCGGAAGGGTCTGATTATATTTATGAGTGAATAAAAGAAAGAATTCACACAAACTGGATTCATAAAGTGTCTCTGGTGTAATTAAAGGATTAAAAAAAAATCAAACGTTGACTAACAAGAACTAACCTGACCACCCTTTATAATCCCTCTTTTATTATTAAACATTTATACAACGTTGCCAATTGTCCATAATAAAAGTGGATAAAGGCCAAATTTTTTATATTTTATTATAAAAAAAATATTTAAAAAAGTCATAACTGCGCCTTCATCTTATTATTAAGGACAACTAATAGATAACATGTACGTCTAAATATTTTAAAAAATCGTTAAAATAGCAGAAAACCGTATACTAAATAATTACCGTATCTTAATATCTATCAATTAATAAAAAGGGATCCTTTTAAAACGAATATAAAAGTAGTTTAATCAAATGGGACAGATGACTCCTACTATTACTAACTAACCAGAACTAACTAAAGGGTGGTCTAACTAAAACGCCCAATGTTAATTGTAAACCAACCAAAACGCACAATGATGGATTGTAAATAAAACAAAAAGTTTTCATAGAATTATCCTAATATTTTTTATTATAATGAATGGATCTATGACAAATATGTATGTGTAAAATATCGGCCAGTGCTCAGCATCGGTGGCACCTTTATCGGATGGTCCATATTTTTAATCTCAATGTCGTTAATGTGCCGAATTATTTTATCCTTTGTGGATTCGTTAACAAGCAGAATAGCCGCATTTGGGCAAATGAGAATTCAATAGTTTTTGTCGAAAAGCACGATGCATCCACAAAAAGTGACTGTTTCTCGACCTCATACTTCTTCGAAAATGACTTAGGCCAAGCAGTTACCGTGAATTTAAAGATAGACCCTAAATTCATGACAAATTCAAGCTTTTTCCGATTGGTGGCAATCTGATTGGTTAACTAGTTGGTTCGAGAACAATTTAAGACCTTGGAGCAAAAACCGGACAAGTCTAAATTTCATTTTTGAAGCAACAATCAAACCAAAACCGGATTTGTCCGCTTTTTTCTTAAAAATACGTCGTAGGCTATGTGTACAATTCTTAAAGCGACGTTAATCGTGCTTCGCACTGGACGATTTTTGCACTACCAATCCATGCGAATTTCTTTAGAGCATACGACTTCGTGAAAGAATAAAGATATTTTAGCCAAAAATGGACTTGTCTGGTTTTTGCCCCAAAGCCTTCAATTATGATTTGACGTTTTGCCTGCATTTATAGTGTAAGTATGATAAAAGAAAAGTATATAAAACTTACTTGCTGCTGGCATTCCAAGACTCGCAGCTTGACTTGCTGCGCACCGACAGCGTGTTGGAGTACGCTGCATTGCTGTAAGCTGCCGCCGCAGCTGCAGCTGCACCCGATGAAGACGACGAAGAGGCTGCAGGGTAACTCGGCGGTAGTCCAACTCCACCCGATGATCCGCCACCACCCCCAGAACGTCCCGCTTGGGAAGCCGCACCTGGTGGCAGCATGCCGAACGGTAGAGCTGCGGCGTGAGATGGTAGGCCGAAGCCACTTGCTGCAGCGAAGAGGTTGGCAGCGCTGGCGTCGCCTCTAGGCCAGTAAGCTTAAAAAGAGATGAAAGTAATAATAATATCTTATGAATGGCATGATAAAAAATTAAGTAATTAGTTGTTTTCAGAACAGGCGCTGAACAGCAAACTATAAATAAATCATATCAAAAACGAAAACGTCAAACGGAGATTGGTATAGTTAAGACCATATTTATTTCATTCTGAAAGCGATGCCGCCAAGTACACAAAAAATGATAAAGCAAATAAACCCTTTTGTGAACAATAATTTATTGCAGCAAAAAATATTCAACCCGACGAGTACGCCACGTGCCACAGTTTTATAGCAGGCCAGAGACAAAATAAGAGGGTGTTTTTTAAGTATCGTGATACGTGTTTTCGCAATGTTTTTATTTATTTATCTAAAAATATGTAATCAGGCTCTGTCAGAGGCTATGTGCTTTCAAGAAGGTTTGTTTATTTTATCATTTTTTGTGTACTTGGCGGCATCGCGTTTCAGCACTGACCCAATTGTAAAGACTTTTGCTTTGAATCTAATTGATGATCTTTTAATGCACCTCCAAAAAGTTTCACCACTTTTAAAATCAATCTTAAGCTGTTTTTACAGTTTGAAACATTTCTTGCATGAAAGTTTTCTGGCTGTAATTTTTCGATATGCACACGCGCACTTTGCAGCAATTTTTAAAAGAGAAAAATGCGCGTGCGCACATTGAAAAATTGCATGCAAGAAAACTTTCAAACTGTAAAAACACCTTTAGGAATAGCCATTATTAGAGGATTACATGCATTTGTATATTTTAACCATTTCTAGGGGTAATAGCAAATTTTCAGTAAAATATGGTAATTATGCATTTTATCAATCCATTATCAATATTTTTCGAGCGCAGAGGGTGGTTAGGGGGCGATTATCCCCCAAAACAAAAAATTACACATAACCATTAACAGAAGTATGAGTTGTGGTATGAGTAACCACTGGTTTTGTATCTGAAGATTTTTTTCCTTAACTTTTTAGAATAATAATTAATTTGATTTTTGGTCAGTTAAGGAACTTTGCCCAGTAATAAAAAAATGTGTAAATTTAATACTGGAATTAATTGAAATGTTAATTCAAAACTGGAATTAAGTGTAATTTAAGATTTTTCCTCAAACCTATTATTTATTTTTGCATAGTCGGCCTTTTAATTAATGCATAATTTGTACATATTTTAAGCTTTTTATGTTGTAATCAGGTGACTAGCTATGATTATCGTAAGGAAGCAAATATCTACCGCGCGAGTTTATCACTAAATTGACAAAGATTTCATATATAAATAAAGAGAGCAATTTCTATCAAGCTTGATATGCTAGAAACGAAACCTTAAAACTGGATAGAAAATTTAAAATTATAAATAAACGTAAACTTTTTCTATTTAATTTATTGTCCTAATACCTTACAGGGTTTGGGGTGGCTACAAATTAACTAATAAATGTAATTATTTTATTGATTTTTATGGCTCTTCTTGTCCTTTTATGACACCTATACTATAGTTATTTACCAAATTAAAATATTGGTGGCAAATTTACGTCTCTACAAGAAACGGACAATGGTGGAGTTTGTTGGACGAGGCTTTTAGCCTAAGAGTCCGGAAATATGCTTTTCCTACGAGCTGCACTAACCATTTTTGTTGATTTCGGTATAATACGTTACTATTGTATAATATTGTCTTGTATGATTGATTGACTTTTGTTGTGGAATTTAATAAAGATTCAAAATTTGTTTAAATATACATGGTGTTCTATTAAAAATAAAAACAATTTGACAATGAAAATTCTGTGTTTGTAACAACTTGTGCATAAACCAACCCTGTCGTATGTTTGTAAACCTGTTTTTCCAAGAGCTACACTAAAATTTTACAATCAAAGTGAGTAAGCAATAAGCCACTATTAAAAAAATATTATTTTTTTTTAATTTGTAACACCCCCTAGTTCAAAAACTAAGACGTTTAGGACATATGCTTATATGAAGTTTTTTTCTTTATTTTTAACACGCTTTTATTAACTTGGGTTGTAACTATCTATCTATCTATCTATCTATGTAACGGAATCTTTGAGCCTAATTTTTACTTCCAGCTATTCAATTTCTTTGAAACTTTGCACACGTATCAAGGACCGATGACAATGCAATAATTTAAAAACAGTATCCCGTTAAGTTCCAGCATTTTCCAGGAAAACCGGAAAAAGTGATAAATCGAACGTTCTGGCGGAGGCGCCAGATTAGACAATTGAATAATCGAACTTGACAACATTTGCCGACGGGTTGGGGACCGGGATAAGGTTGCAACACCTTACTTAAACAAACAAAATGGCGAAGGAATTTTTAGTGAATAAACTGGAGCATTTAACTAATTGATATATCGAACTAAAAAATGAAAAATAAATATTAGTTTAAAAACTAAAAAACACGCTTTTATATGCAACCGAACTAAAAATTAGAAAATAATTTTTCATTACAAAAATTTGTCACTTCAGAATAAAAGCGTGGGGTGCTTAATATATTAAATGTTATAATTATTCTATTTGCAAATATCTATGAGGGAAAAGTTATGAAAAAATAGTAAAATGCACCCCACGCTTTTTACTCTGAAGTGACAAACTTTTTGTAATGAAAAATTATTTTCTAATTTTTAGTTCGGTTGCATATAAAAGCGTGTTTTTTAGTTTTTTTAAACTAATATTTATTTGTTATAGAATCGTTTGGTTAAGTTTGTCGGTTGAGTTACTGGACACCCAGTATGAATGTAGGTAATTTGATTGAAATTGATGAAAACTTTGATGTCTATTGGTGCCTTAACGGTGAGGTTTATCGACTTTAATAAAGAGTAACTTATATTTAAGGTTTTTGATTGTCTATAAAATGGCGCCCCCAGCTTTGCGATATCTGTCAAAATAAAAAAGTTATGATGTAAATAAATTTTAATTTTTAGGAAAAGTGCCCTCTGACGGTATTTAAAAAAAGTACTTTTGTCTTAAAATTTTAGAATCTGCAAATCTCGATTTGTGTGCCAAATATCAACTGGATTGGTTAAAAAATAAATGCAATATGGCGAAAAAACCAAAATAAAAATTAAACTTTGACGGCTTTTAACTCGAAAACGAATGACATTTTGAAAAAAATTTATATGAAGCTTTACCCATATTTTGTCAAGTAAAATCACCCCCTTAAGTTTCGTGATCGATTTTTGAATCACCCTGTATAATGTGGCTACATATTTATACAGGGTGTTTTTAATTGCGGTAAGAAAATCTAAGGACATATTATAAATTTTAATTTTATGAAAAAAGTTCATATAAACATGGGTCCGAAATACTTTGCTTCTAAGATACAAGGTGTTGATCTTTAAAAAGAAAATCGGGTTTCTAATAATATCTTAAATATGCCTTATCAGATTTTAATAAAATTTGTCGTGCTATTTGTTGAAATAGGAAGTTAATTTAGCCCTAAACTAATTTTAATTTGTGAAACCAGTGGTGGAGAACGCATCTTACTTCACAATTCTTGACAAAAAAAGTTCACAACTTTTATATTTCATCCGGATAAAACACCCAAAAATACAACTTTTTGTAGTTAGTTTTCCAGAAAAAGCAAAATCCACTAAACTGCATAATCCTGGACCATGCAAGAGCCATGGGGACATTTTTTTTTATTGAGTTTTATAACTTCTTATTAACAATTTAACAACAAATGCTTAATTAAATAATGTTTATAATATATCTACTCTAACAAATTTTACTGAAAAAAGTGCTTTAGAATTTTTAAAGTGTTTTGAAACACCCTGTACTTGAGAACGAAAAGTTTGGGGACCCATGTTTATATGAACTATTTTTTTTATAAAAATAGCTGAGGATTACGCCCTTAAACTTTCTTACCGCAATTAGGAAACACCCTGTATAAAAAAGAGTTGTGGGCACAATTTCTAGTCATTACTATTGTTATTAATAATTTTATTACCTATTCACTTAAAAAAAAGGGTTTACCGCAATAATGAGAAGTTTTGGTGTAGTCACAAATCATGAAACTACCTGAACTCTGTTCAATAGTAGGAGAGCTAGTGAACCCTTCGAGTAACGTTATACCTGTAAGGCTAGAAATTTGTATAGTGATGAGTCATAGCGTGCTAAGTACGACAATCGTCACCTGGCAAGCATCGGGCGGATATAATTTCGACCAAGTTTAAAGCAGTAACTAAAAACGTATGTAATTTCGACCAGAAGTAAAAGGGTGCGGTTTTTCTTATATGTATTTTCGACCAAAGGATGCAGGTATTATTTAAGAATATGACAGATGACTCCGGTCAACAAGATTTCTGGGTCTGACTTTAAGTTTCTCCTACGCCAAAACACAAAAAGACCTTTAAAAGAGCTTAAAGAAAACACCACATTAAGTACATCATACTTTATTAGTTTTGGAAATATGGCCATCCAAATTAACCCTACCTTTCAGTTTGCCTGGAAGGTACTTGTGCTTACCGAAAACCCGTGTCAATTTTTTGTCAAACCTTACAATGAATGAATTAAATCCTAAAAAAATTCAAGCTTACACCTCCAAGTTTTTTTTATTATTATTTTTTTTACTTTTAAAAATATACAGGATGATAATGTGGAGGGCTGATGCTTGCCAGGTGATGATTGTTGTACTTAGCATGCTATGACTCATCACTATACAAATTTCTAGCAGTACAGGCCCAACGTTACTCGAAGGGTTCACTAGGTCTGGGACTAAAAGTCCGGTCAGGTAATTTGCGACGATTTACTTGTCACTGTATTGGTCACTGTTGCCAGAATAGACAATGCAGTTAATATTTTAAAATGAATATAAAATCGCAATTACCGTCATTTAAATACCGGTAATATTCTTTTTATGCTCGCAATGATTATACCGGTTAAGATAAAACATCACTGGATACAATGCAGAACAACCTTGTCAATTAAAAAATAAAAAGAAAAATATTAAATTTGCATTTCATTCGTGGCCCTGCTACAAAACAGGTTATTAGTAGTTCAATTGATTTTTTTAATGTGTGACTTTTTGGTTGTTGTGGAGTTTAAAATGTAACGCTTATTATGGTAACAAACTAAAGGGATAGTTTTCTTATTCTGCTGTCTAACAGCTGCTAACAAGCTTGTCTAACAGCTGACGTCATTATAATGTGATTTAAAATAACTAAAGCGCTTACCGCCAATGACAAATGACATTAAAAAAATAGTATAAACTAAAAATTGGTAACTCCAGTTTTAAAAGAAAAATGCGCAATATCTTCAATTGCAGTTAAATTAATCCTTCACATGGTTTTCCACACATACTATTGTTATTGTTATTAATATACATTTAGTCAATTTTGTTTGACTTTTAACCTCAAATTCGGCTCTATTTTCCCCTCTTTGTTTTTTCAACGTGTTAGACATCTCCCAAGGCCGCTAACAACCGCTGTGAGCTGCTGTAAGACTGACGTCATTGATTTGTCAAAAAAATGAAAGTGCTTACAGCTGCTGTAAGCAGCTAACAAAGAAAATATCCCTTAAATTAAATATTAGGGCGTAACGTCCAACTGTATCAATTAAATGTTTTTTATCATATTATGCTACCTATGATTCTAGAAACTTTTTTCTATACAGGATGAGAAAAAATTACGCTGCCAAACTTTATAGGAAAGATTCCCATACGATGTAAAACAAAATCATAAACATGGGTTCGCATATACTTCGTTCTTAAGATACAAAGTATTATATTAAACTTTCGTTGTTTAGATACTTCAAATTTTTTAAAGCTTAATATGATAACCTGTTAGGGATTCCTGGACCATTTTTACAAGTCATTACTAACAAGCTAATTTTTTGTGAGTAGCTTCATTCTGACGAGACGGCTAACTTTTTTCCTTACAACGATTTTCCAAGGTGGTAGCATACAGGGGTAACAGAAATTAAATATTTGGATTTGATAAATATCAAAAACCAGGATGACGTACCACGCAATTTGTAGGACAATTTAGGCGTTAATTTATACAGGGTGTTTGGAAAATGCGTTAGGAAATTTTAAGGGGTTATTCTGCAATGAAAAATAATATTAGTGAGTCTTTTGACAAAATGTCGAAACCTTCCTGGTTACCAAGTTACAAGGGTTAAAAGTTCAACTTTTATTTTTGTTTTTCGCCATATTGCATTTATTTTTCAACCAATCTAGTTGACATTTGGCACACTAATCGAGCTTTGCAGATTCTAAAATTTTAAGATAAAAGTACTTTTTTAATACCGCCAGAGGACACTTTACCTAAAACTTAAAATTTATTTACATAATAACTTTTTATTTTGACAGATATCCCAAAGCTGGTGGCGCCATTTTATTAGACAATCAAAAACCTAAAAAATAAGGTACTATTTATTAAAGTCGATAAACCTCACCGTTTAGGCACTAACTGACATCAAAGGTTTCATCAATTTTAATCAAATTACCTACATAGATACAGGGTGTCCAGTAACTCAACCGACAAACTTTACAGGGCGATTCTACAACGAAAATAGGCAAAAACCTCATATGAACATATGTCCTAATCGTCTGTAGTTTCTGAACTACGGGGTGTTAAAAATTTAAAAAAAAATTTTTTAATTTTTAACACATCGTATTTTAAAACCAAGACGTTTAGGACATACGTTTGTATGAAGTTTTTTTCTTATTTTAAATTGTAGAATCACTCTGTAAAATTTGTAGTTTGAGTTACTGGACACCTGTATGCATGTAGGTAATTTGATCGAAATTGATGAAAACTTGATGTCCATTGGTGCCTAAACGGTGAGGTTTATCGACTTTAATAAAAAGTACCTTATTTTTTAAGTTTTTGATTGTCTATAAAATGGCGTCCCCAGCTTTGCGATATCTGTCAAAATAAAAAGTTATGATGTAAATAAATTTTAAGTTTCAAGTAAAGTGCCCTCTGGCGGTATTTAAAAATAATATTTATCTTAAAATTTTAGAATCTGCAAAGCTCAGATTCATGTACCAAATATCAACTAGATTGGTTAAAAAATAAATGCAATATGGCGAAAAATCAAAATAAAAATGGAACTTTTAACCTCTGTAACTTGGTAACCAAGGAAGATTTCGAAATTTTATCAAAGGACTTACTAACATTATTTACATTAAGGCCGTGTTTCAACGGGCCACTTTCTGTAGGGTTGATATGGGCCACAAAAAGTGGCTGGTCTACTGTCGCCAGCTTGTAGTTCCGTTTTCCAACAATGCTAAAATTTTTGTCGTAGATTGCTATTATGGAAACACTTTTGTGGTCCATATCGACTCAAAAGTAGCCCGTGAAACACGGCATAAAGAATGACTCCTTAAAATTTCCTAACGCATTTTTCCGAACACCCTGTATAAATATTATTTAATCTAACAGAAAAATCAGCTCGTTAGTAGTTATTTTTACGAAATCGTTAACCATCCATGTTGGTGGTAGGGAAAACCTTACATTTTGTAGGACAAATGCTTTTTCGGTTTATAGTTTGCACAGAACCACCATATACGCCGTGCCAACTCGATACGTTCAAATTAACTTTCAGTGTGTTTAGCAGTAGCAGATGGAAATTAGAAAAAAATAAGGTGACGCATCGGGCTCGCTGTGTTGTTGCTTTGACCGTCTCCTTTACGCATTGGCAAAACTTCCACATTAAACGTTTTAAACTGGCACGACGTGTATGTTTATCTGAGTAGCCGTTGATCGTAGCAATCGTTTAGTTTAAATAAGTCTTATTTTTTAAAGTTTGTACAGCTTAAGTTAGCTTACCTCCAAACAAGCTGGCAGCATCGAGCAAAGCCGCTGGATCTTGTACATTTGACACCTTGCTGGGGCCGGAAGAACCTTCTTTGCCCTTTCCATTTTCTTTATCCATTTCCAGTCCACAATACTGCAAAAAATAATCATTACAATCTCTTTGGTAATGCCACAGAACTAAAAACTTTTACTAAAACAATAATACTACCAGATTTGTTTTAAATATTCATACAAAATAATGCTCACATTCTGTTATTTCTGGCTTCTGCACAAATTTTTGGTGTCCTATAGTGTTTTAAACGTGTTTTTAGACAAAATTTTAAGGAATATTTTTTGAATGATGTTTTAATTGAGCGTCAAAACATTCAAACTAACCTGTCAAACAGATATTTTATTGTTTGTAAAGGTATTTTAAAAAGTCACGTAAAATTTAATAATTTGCAGAACTGGCAATGTTGACAGAGTGGCCTATGACTTTCAGGTAGAAACAAACCCCAAATAATAAAGGTATTTAGATTTTTTGACGTAGGCAATGAAACAATACAAGGTGTTTAAAAGTTGGTTTTACTATCTAGGCTAGTTTTTAAGCAAATAACATAATCTGACATATTTTTGGAAGTGATTTACAATCGAGGGAAAAATAATTGTTATTTTAGTATACGTCCAGAAACTCGACCGACAAACTTTAGGGGCTGAATCTGTGGTAAAAATATAAAAAACTTGTGTAAATATTTACAAACCGGACGCCTCGCCGATTTTAATAAAATTTGGTATATGGGAGTTTTTGGGGCGCTGATTACGAATCTGAGAATTTTTAGTCGGACTCGTCTTGTTCTCGAGTTATTCATCATCATACTTGATAACCAAAACTAACCTGAATTCACCATTTCTCCCCTTCTTTTTGCATTTAATTCTTGTTTGAAAGCTAAATTGGTACTCAATATTTGACTTCCACCTCTAAAAACCCAATTTTTCTATTTATTTTACCCGTTTTTTCCATAAAATTGAAAAGCTTCACGTTCATTCATTTTGATCGCAGTCGCCTTGGCCGATTTAAGTTGCAACTTTACAATTTTATGGAAAATATGGGTAAAATAATTATAAAAATGGGGCTTAGAAACCCCAGCGGTGGTAATCAAATATTAAGTACCATTTTATCGGAAAACTTAAGAATTGAGTGCAAAAAGAAGGGGATAATAGTCAATTTAAATTAGTTTTATAAATAATTACCAAAACTTATATGACTACATGGGATTCTACATGATGTAATTATGATATAGCTTCATATCTATATTTTTTCAAAATATAGTTCAAATAGGTTTTTAATTTACAACCACCAAAAGTACAAATTTTTAATGCGTGTTTTTTAAATTGTTTACCTAAGCAAAAACCGATATGACTTGTATTTCAAGCATAGACTAATAATGGGTACATTCAGAAGTACTCAGAGGCTTCTGTCAAAATTGTCAAAATGAAGCTATTCTGACAATTTGACACTTGTGAAGCTAAGCGGTAAAACGGTTGAGTACTACCAAAGACAATTGTAGTTTCACTATAGACACCCAGAACAATGCTAAATTTTTGGTCATCAGCTTGGACGCTCGCTTCGTGGAATTTATGAAGCGGGTATCCATCGAGTACACACGTAAACAGTACGTATAATTTGCCGCTTCATAAATTCAGCCAAGCCAGCATCCAAACTGATGCCAAAAATTTACCATTGTTCTGGTTCTGGAGTCTATAGTTATTGAAACTACAATTGTCTTTGAGTACAACTGAATAAGCCTAATAACTCGATAGGGCTCCGTCATTTTAATAATACAGGGTGGCCTTTTGAAAACGAAACAAAGCTAACTTTGGACAATCCAGGCCATATAAGGAAAAACGCTCGGATCCGTCCAATTTTGATTTTAGGGGAAATTTTTTGTCACTTCACCCCTGAACTGCAGCCTTCTAGAATGGGGAGACTCTTCACCAAACTTTTAAATGGAAAGAGGGGTCTAGTGATACCTTATTTTGAAGGTTCCTCAAACCTGATTGAAGCTACCAAGTTCGAATTCTCTGCTGTTATTTCCCTTGATATGACAGCTTGTCAAAATTTTAATTATTATTTTTTTAATATATAATTTTAAATTACCTGTAAAAGCGAGCTTTTTTCAACTAAGGGGATATGATAAGGTTGACAGTATCTTTAAAATGAGGTATTAATTAAAAAGATGCTATTCACCCTTAAGTTTTGAGGGGGAATCACACCTTCGCCAGGAAAATTATTTGATTTTAAGGATCGTTTAGCCCTTATCATAACCCCTTAGTTTAAGACCTTCAAAATGAAGCATCACACGACCATTCTTTCCATTTAGGATTTTAGTGGTGAGTTTCACCTCTGCTAGAGGTTTGCAGTTCAGGGGGTAAAATTAAGAAAAAAGTATTTTCCTCTAAAACAAAAATTTGCGTGTCCGAGCGTTTTTCCATAAATGACTGGAGTGTCTAAAATTGGCACTGATTCGTTTTTCAAATGGCCACACTGTATATTATTCACATCAATTGTGTACTAGGTTACTAAGATTATTTTTTTTAAATAAAATTTAGTTTAAAAAATGCATTTTTTTATGGCACGCTTAATAAGAGAAATTTAAAAAGTTAATTTGTTTTTTCAATAAACTCCCATATTGTACGACATACAAATAAAAGTAATAAATCAAAAAGATGCGAAACTTTAGTAGCAATATTGTGGTAATATCTTTTTCCAACCTGTATTAAGGTGATTTTTAAGAAAAATGAATTTTTATTCTCGGCTATAGCTGTTACGCCCTCTAGCGTATAGTTCGTAACTTAAAAATAATTTTCATCGGTTTCTTATAGATAATTTCCAAAGCATTTTTATCCTAATGTCCTACGAGCACTTCTTTCTGAGATATGCTACCTGTTTATTTTTAATAAAGGTACCATTATTTTATTATGTAGAACCACCGCTTTAAGTTTCCTGATAAATTTTTAAATTAATCTAAAGTTCTTACTTTTGAATTGTATTGTAACACCAATTATACAGAAAACCGCCCCTTACACAAAAAGAAGGGCGCGGGAAGGATTAAGACCTCCCAGGCTCAACGGGGTGGAAAATCCCTTTTCAAAAGAGGTCCAATATTTAGGAGTCATCTTTGACCAAAAATTGACCTGGGGACCACACCTAAGCAAAGTCACTCAGAAAGCAAAAATTACCCTAGGTAGATGCCGAAGACTTTGCGGCAAAAATTGGGGACTTAGCCCGATGATGAACCTGTGGATGTACAAAATGGTTGTTAGACCAATGATAACCTACGGTTCAATTGTCTGGGGTGCAAAGACGCTACAAAAGACGGCAACAAGGCAATTACAAAGTATACAAAGACTTGCTTGTCTATGTATAACGGGGGCCACGAAAACGACCCCTACTGCAGCTCTGGAAGTGCTGCTTAACCTACCGCTACTTCACATATTCATACAGGGTGAAGTGAAAGCGGTACAATACCGTCTCAAACAAGGCCAGAGTCCTATTATAAGACAGGAAAGGGCCATACAATGGAGATTCAAGGAGGACCAAGAAGTCAACTCACTGTGTGAGATGCCTTCGGACAAAATGGTACCAAGCTATTGGCTAAACAAAGGTTTTTAAACAATTATACCAGATAGAAAGGACTGGGAGGCGGGCCCTTCCGTTAAAGCTGACCTAATCTGGTATACAGATGGCTCCAAAACGGACCAAGGAGTCGGAGCAGGTATATATGGAGACAAACCGAGGACGGAAATAAACATCGGTCTCGGACAACTCCCGTACAGTGTTCCAGGCGGAAATTGTAGCCATAGAACAATATGCTAGGGAAATCACCAGAAGATGTTACATGGGTAAAACCATAGTAATTTATTCGGACAGCCAGGCAGCCATCAGGGCGGTCAGTTCATGCAAGATCAGCTCTAACCTGGTGCAGGACTGCATAACCGCCCTGGAAGAGGTGGGTGCGTCCAACAAGCTAACTATTGCCTGGGTATCGGCCATAAAGGCCACCAGGGTAATGAAGAAGCCAATAAACTGGCAAAGGAGGGTGCTGGCAGGGCAATGGTAGGCCCCGAGCCCTACTGTGGTATCCGTCATGCCAAGTAAGGTCATCTATTAGATCATGGATCATGGAATTTACGAAAGACCTGAATTACAACCGGAAGGCAGTAAGAATTATAGTGGGTCAACTAACAGGTCATTGCAGACTGAATAGATACCTGGAAACAATAGGCCTGGCAGAAGAAAACCTATGCAGGTTCTGCCAGGAAGAAGAGGAAACCGCTGAACACATATGGTGCTCTGTGAAGCCCTTTATCGTCTGCGGTTTACAAGTCTGGGTGAGGAAAAACCTAAAGCAGCAACATTTACCAAGGAGCCAGTTTCAAGCTTGTGGAGTCTGATTAGAAAGACCGGCTTGGATAGTGGACTCCAACATACGGATGGAGGATACACAATAAACCTGAGCAGGTTGCAGTGTTAGAGGATTACAATTCACCTTCAAGCTAATCTAATCTAAAATACAGAAAACTAAAAGAACTAAATCAATATTTAAATAATCACGATATTGACTTACTTTTAATTTTCTTTTACTTGAAGCTTACCGACCGACCGTTCTACTTTCATTCGAGTTGTGCACTTTAAGGAAATAAAATTATCGATTATATTAAATACTAGGCAATATCCAGGATAATTACAGAAGGCTATATATATAACTACCTTTATTTAATGAAGTATTGCCCTTTCTGGCATGACTCGTTCAGCCCATTTTTGTGCATTAAAACCTGGAACAAAGAAAATAGCATGTTATTGATTTATATTTAAACGTGTTATGGAATTGAATGTTTAAAATAAATGTATTTTTAGAGCCAATTACGGCGAATGCAGATGTCACAGGCAGAGTTTTATTTTGTAGAGTTATTTATTCCAGTTTGATACATTTACAGAGTTTTGATAGAAAATTTTTATATGAATTTAAATTAAAAATATAAAATTTGATTGTATATGTTTCAAACAAATAAAGTTTTCAAAAGGCGGTTTTCCCATACAGCTCTAGATTTGATTTTTTTTTTTATCATACAGTGTGTTCCAGACTAGGTGTTCCAAGAGGACAAATGGATCAAAAATTTTGAATTTTAAAACAAAATTTTGGGAAAACTGGCCGCATGGTCCAAAATCTAATAATTACAAAATGTTACTTCAATTAGTATTAAACAGGGCGAGTTATAACTAAAAATGTAAAAAGTGCCCAAGAACTACCTACTTTTATTTTTAAACATAGAACAAAATTGTTTAATTTAATGTTGTAGAGAATTGAACTTTGATGTCAAAATTTAAAGTTAAAGCATGAGAGTAACAAAATATGTATGTCAGTTTTTTGATAATACACTTAAGTAATGGGAAGAAGCAAAATTAAATAGAAAATTCAATGATTTTAAATATATCTTTGTTTTTAATTCGCTGCCCTTAGTTAAGTATTTTAAAGCTATTAATGCATAATATTAAGTGACAAAAATATTGTTTTTACTTTAAATTTTAAGATAAAATGTAATTTCTGTACAACATTTACTTATGCAATTGTGTTCTGTTTAGTTAATTAAAATTAAGGTACTTTACTCTTGATCATTTTTCATATTTTTAGATATAACTCGCCCTGTATATTACCAATCGGAGTAAAAATGTGTATTTATCGGTTTTGGCCCATATGCGACCAATTTTCTCAAAAAGACGTTTAAAATTCTAAAATTTTTAGTCCATTTGTCCTCTTGTAATACCTATCCTGGGACCTCGCCTGGAACACACTGTATATATTCGCCATTTTGTTGTGACATTCCATTAACACAAAATCAAAATATAATATATAGGGCCATAATTGTTATTTTAACTGGAACATCCTGTATATTTCTCCATATTCCTAAAATTGTATCTTACATCTTTAAAAAATGTAACACAAGCTATGGTTATTCTAAATAATAACGGATTTATTGCCTTTCAAAAAATTCACTGCATAGCAATTTAAGAGAATAATTTAATAATAATAATCATAAACGGGGAGTATTTCTGGGCGACTAACTAAGTCCTTTATTGTTTTGTATATCTCTTCTTCCCGTGTCCGGGATGCCTCTTTGGAAAACTCAGGGTATTGCTGTGGACCACCTGGAAGGAGGGAGCCCAAGGTATAGTTAAGACAATAAAAAAACCCTATATAATAATTTATGGGGCATCTCTACTTCATTCTTAAAATCCTCAATTTAAAGAATAAAACAGAAAAAGCAAAACTTTATACATTCTATTTTCATCAAGAACTATAAGTTGGTTGGCTACAATGAGTTTAATTTAATGTTAAACGGCAAGTAGCTCAAAAGAGAAATTATGCATTAATTTAAAAGAATTTTTGATTAATAATTTAAAATTTTAGACAGGTGTATAATAGCCTGCGACATTTATAAGCAAACAATTTTATTTATGTACCTACTTTTATAATACAATGTCAAAACAAGGAATTAAAGCTCGTATTTTACATTATTTAGTGCAATTATTTTAAGATTAGAGCCATTTTTTCTTGTTAGTACGGTTCAAAACATTTATTATTATTAGTAATATGCTCACTTGGCAAATATTGATAAATTTTAAATGCACAAATAAATATATTAGGTGTAAAAGTAAAGTACATATTAACCTTAAAAATAAAAATCATAGTCATAACCTAAAAATTTATTGGGCTGTGACCGCAACGGTTTGAAAACCTACATTTTCTTGATTCTAATATTTATATTGTCATTTTCAAATACGGTTTGAACCACTTCGACGAATGCGTTTAGCAAGAAAATTTGACTTAAATTTCCCGAAAGTAGTCAATATACCAGTTTGTAAGGCCAACAAAACGAAAGGAAAAATATCTTTAATGATTCCAACATGTCGCAAAAATGTCAAATGGAAAATGTCAAAAATGACATTGGAAACTCACTGGATAAAGCTCTAAGAACTTTTATTTAAAACCACACCACACACCACACTCTAAAAGATATTCCCCTATAAATGGGATCTGCGTACAATGGCCAGCGCTCGCTGAGTGCGCAGAAAATATCTTAATAACATTGAAAAAATCTTGGCAACCTCCGAAAAAATTCACACATTTGTCAACTTGACATCCTGTCTTATATAGACATTTTTGTGCCATCTCCACCCGCGCTTATTGTCAGGTCTATAGCGTAATTATTTGAGGAGGTTTTTGCATAGATTATTTTAAGAAAAACAGCTTTTTGTAGCGCACTTAAATAAAATGTCAAACATTTTTATGAAGTTGGTATAGAATAAATACAGTTACTTAAGAAAATATCTAATTTGGCCATGGAACACTATTTAAAATATAATATTCCATACATAACTCGGTTTTGTTGATTTTGTCAAAAACTGCGGTTTGCAGATCACCTCCTCATTTGACTCATTTGACAAATTAAAAATCATTTTGTTAAATTGTTACATTTTGGATTTAAAAAAACACAAAAAGAAATTTTAAAAAACATGGTTGTAAATAAAATAATATAAAAACTTTGGTGAAAAGTTTCTTTACCGTTTCAAGAAATGGTTCACGGAGTAAACCATCATTGTCTCTTGACAGTGATGGAATACTTTCCATCTCGGTATTTTATTTTGTCATAAATTTTAATATCCTACCTATACTTTTTCAGAGTTAACCTATTAAATATAACAGCCTATAGAACTTACAAAGAAAATCCAGTCACCAGAACTTTTTGTTGAAGTTGAATCCAAAATTAAATTTTAAAAATATTAAGAGACCTTTTTTTGTAGCGCAACCAATTTCCCTTAAAAATAGGTTTTGGATTTATTTAAATATTAATATTTGTAGTAGTAACAACAATCCAACCTCAATAAAAAAAAAAGAAAAAATAGTTCAACGTTTAAAGCCAGTGCCGGATTAAGACTTTCTGATGCCCTAAGCACACGACCCCTTTATAACAATTTGCGATATTAGCAAAAATACAGGTACTTTACTCTTAAGCAAAAATTACATTTTTGGCTAAACCTCGTACATGACTGACACAATTTAATATATGATGATTGCATTTTAGGCTTTGGACCATGAACAACTTTTATAAAGAATAACTTTAACGTAAAATTAATAATAAAAAAGTTTCCCGTATGCCGCCAACTTACGTAGACACACTATACAGAGTGTCCCACCGGAAACTGTCGCGATCGTTTTTCGAAAAGTAAGCTTTGGAAAATTTTGAAAATTTGGTAACATTATAAAGTCAGTGGGGGACATACAACTAAAATATTTTGACACCTCTACCACTTCCGGTTATACCGGAAGTTAAGGTCAACTTCCCTATTTTAAATGGAACACCCTATATATTATTTATTTTTTAGATTCTACGTAAAAATGTTCTATACCTAAGTCCAACCGTTTTTACTTATTTTAAATTTTATGTCAAAAAGGACGTTTGCAAGCCATTAAATAACCATCAATTTCTTCTAAACAAAAGCCTTTAATATGAGTTTTTTTTTCTCAGTGCCTAATAAGATAAGGCAAAAAAGATAGAGGTTTACATTTAAAAAAATACCTTTAAGGTTCTTGTCGTAATAATGTTTAACGATTATTTTTGACCACTCTGTATTTATTAATTGTGATAATATCAATACAGTCTGTTAAACTTGTTCTTTCTCTACGAAAATCCAACCCTAACTCATATTATGGGTTGCAAACGTCATTTTTGACATAAAATTTAAAATAAGTCAAAAACGGTTGGACTTAGACATAAATTATGTTTAGAATTTTACGCACAATCCAAAAAGTAAATAATAAATAGGGTGTTCAATTCAAAATAAGGAAGTTGACATTAACTTCCGGTGTAACCGGAATTGGTAGAGCTGTCAAAATATTTTAGTTTTATGTCCCCCACTGACGTTATAATGTTAACAAATTTTCAAAATTTTACAAAGCGTACTTTTCAAGAAATCGATCGCGGCAGTTCCGGTGGTGGCGGTGGTAAGCAGGGCAGCAAGGCCTTCACAAAAGTTTTATTGAACAGGGGGTCAATAAAATCGTAAAGGTAAACGGGACGCAAATGTTTTCTTTAAAGTAAAGGTATCAGAAATAAAATGTTGGTCTATTTTTGGACTTTTTCTCACTATTAAAATCTTGAGCGGAAATCTTCGCGCATCTATTCACTATTACAATGAGAACTGAGCTTGATTAAGTGGTATACAAATTATTAGTGTCAATTATAGGAATTCTTACCTGCCCTGACCCACACCTTCTTCGGGAAGGGCTGGCGTCCCATTTACCTATGATATAAACGTTAACCTTACAGGCGTGCAGGTAAAAGAGATATTTTCGCGCCCCATTTACCTCCGCCCCGGTGGGACACCAATTGTACAAATAACGGAATTATACGGGGTTGCTCATTTAACTAAAATGCACTGTATTACAAAGGAGCTGTGATTTAATTATTTATTTTCCGTATTTATAGTTTCCCAGTAGACGCGATGCCAGAAGAAATTAGAAATTAATATGTATAAAACTCAATGCAACGAAATATGTAACATATGTTTGTTAAAACATTTAACTCACATAAAAATCGTTTTCTGGTGTGGACCCGACGGTTGTCGGCGTTTAATTTCTCCGGCAAAGATCGTTCACCTTTGGCAATTGTGTAAACGTCCGTCTTTTACGTCCGCAATGAATAAGTTCGTGTTCAAAGACATTGAAAATGGCGCGGTTTAGTACTTCTTGTTCTTCAAAATCGAGGTTCAGAACCGCTTCGGTTAAT
This sequence comes from Listronotus bonariensis, assembly GCA_014170235.1. Taxonomy (NCBI): domain Eukaryota; kingdom Metazoa; phylum Arthropoda; class Insecta; order Coleoptera; family Curculionidae; genus Listronotus; species Listronotus bonariensis. Next base: position 150,692 of record JACEGR010001419.1, read on the forward strand.
AAGCGAAGCGAGAACCGAAAAGCAAATTCCGAAATTATGTGATCACGGTACAATTACAGCCTACCTGCCGATTAATTTATAAAAGGTATTCTTGAAGCAGCGCGGCAACTTGAAATACTAACGAGACAAGTCATGAAAATATTAAGGAATCTGCAACCTTTTTCGCTGAATACGAAACATTTTTCTATAATAATTAATTGTTTATAGTACCTGGGCAAGTAACGAAATTAACTTTATGATAAGAACACTTTTAAAACCTTTCTTTTGACGGGTATACCACGAATATTCGTACCGCCATATGTGGAAGCGGCGCTGTTACCCAGCCTGCCAATGTCAAATGTTTCGGGTGTCGGACTGGGCAAAAGCGTCACTTTTTATCATAATGTTTTAAGTGTAATTTTTACCATTGTGCAAAAAATGGTAATGGTTATAGTTACGAAATCCTTCCCATCCGATACCCAAAACCGTTATGCCTACATCTTTCTGTTGGGCAGCCCATTTGTACTGTTGGTAATAGTTCTAGGTTTTCCGTAGATGGTGAAAAAAGGGAAATACAGTTGGAAAACAAAATTAGAAAACACAAGAAAAGAACCGCGCATGCTTTAAGAACGGAAGGAACGACTTATGTTAGTCCTGTGACAAAAAAAAGTATGCCTGCCAAATAAATAAAACCTCGCTGTGAAAAAAGGTAAATGCAAAACAACAGAGTGTGACAACCTTGACGAGGACCAAAGACAAAAAATTCATGATGCTTTTTATAATACAAAGAGTTTACAGCTAGAAAAAGATTTTCTGGTAAGACATGAACAACTAGAAGAGATAAAAAAAGAGAACAACAGCTCAGATTTCACGCAGAAAAAGAACATTAAAATATAGACTCTCAAATGCGGGCAGTACAACGCGTGTATGCAGAATTATTTTTCTAAATACTTTGGGCATTTCGAAAAAGACCTTGAGAACAGCGTTGATCAAACTGACTGAAGAAAAAACAGTAGCTTTGGATAAGCGTGGAGGCCGAAGTAAAGAACTAGAAGAGCTAGATAAACAACTTAGAGACTCGGCATTTGATCATATACAAAAATTTCCACGAATAGAATCGCATTTTGGTAGAAAATCAACTAGCAGGGAATATCTATATCCAGACCTAACGGTAAAAAAGATGTATGATTTGTATAAAGAAGAAAAAGCTGGAAAAGAAAAGATATGGTGTTACCATACTTATCGGAGAATATTTCGATCTCTTAATCTCTCATTCCAGCATCCTAAGAAGGACCAGTGTTCTCTGTGCATGTTCTACATACAAGGCGACGCAGGAAAGAAAAAAGCTTAAGAATGTTTTTTTTAAACATAAAGATGAAAAGGAAACGTCAAAGAACTATCAAAAACTTATCCTAACATTGTGGCTTCCGCAGTTTTTGACCTTCAACAGGTCATCCAACTACCTTCACAACATAGGTAATAAAGAGTGTATGTGCTTTCTGTTAAGAAAAATGCATTTACATTTTTTTAAAACGAACCACGGTCAAAGCGAGGGCGATTCGGCCCATAGCTTTGTATCAACAGCTATGTCTTTGGCCGGCGACATCTTTATACCTGCTCAGCTTCCACCTATTGTAAAACTGGCTAAACGAAATCTACCATACACAGTTATTAGCAGAAATATAAATGATTTTTATAAGTTTAAATCCCTTTCTGAAAAAATTTGTATAAAGTCGGTTAGAAAATTCGAAACAGGCGAGGATGTCGATTGGACGAAAGTAAAGGAGGTTATGGTAGACAAAGATAATATTTCACAACTTTTAGTAAAGAACAGCCACCTAGCTGAAAACTACTTCGTATTGCCCCTTAAAAGAAATACGCTTGAAATCATGACTCAGCCTATACCTCTTTCAAACAAAGACTTGACAAAACTCTCTCGAGATAAGTACAATGATCTTATTAGTTTATGCACAGGTCTTACGCCGGTTGTAAAAGATCAATGTTTAAAAATATTTTAAAGATCTTCGGCATGAATAAACAACCAAATGTTTTTAATTTTAGTATGTTTCGATAATCTTTATTTATAAATTAATAAAAGAAATTATCATTTATTTTTTTGTGGTCATCCTCTAGTATCTACTGTTAAAGTGTGTATGTTTACTTTTAAAATATTGTTTTTGATTTATAGGAGTTGCTATTCTTTAGTTTGTTAGCTTTACTGAAACTAGTTGTTACTGTTAAGTTGTATTAACAATATTTTTCATAAATCTACCTTTCATAACGAATAAAATACCTGAAAGAGCGGCTACATGTTTTATTTAATTTAAATATTAGTATAATAGAACAGGCGAACATCCAAAATAACATTCAAAAAATCTAACGAAAGGGCAAACGTCCATTTGGGTCCATTTTAGCTGTAATAACTTATAAGTATTCAAATTTTACACATGTATTTAGTAAGCATGTATATTGACCTACGTAACACCATAAACAGTAAAATAATTAATAAACTATTTAAAAATTATCGTGTTCCAAATAGGACCCATTTTCTTTAAAACGCTTCTCCTGTAAAATTAACAAATTGGCGCTTTCGCCCCTTGGTAAGAGGTAGACTCGTTAAAAGGAACCTCACTAAAAGGCGTTAAAAGTGTTCTTATCATGAAGTCAATTTATTACTGGCCCAGGGACTATTAACGACAATTGAAGAGTCAGATAAATAAAGTAGGTAAGGGACCATTTTTAAAAATTTGATTTTTCTACATAAATAAAAGGTATAAGTGACAACCTAGGACAACAACATTTTTTTAATGAAAATGTAAAATTAAATAATGCTACTTTCTCATTTAACTTATTAAAATTTTAAAGTGACTATTTTCCAACTTTTGATTTAGTTATTTATCCCCTTTATTTACTCAACTCTTGGTTGTTTTGCTCAATGATTAAGAACGTCGCAAAGTAGATTTTGCAGTTTAGGTTTATGTCCCTACTACTTTTAAAAGAAAATACCGAAAAGAACAAAATTTGCACCTTAAGATTTTTGCAAATCTGCTCGATTTTAGGTTAATAATAGGTCACTAAACACCTGGTTTTCAAATTGCTTAAAAAATGCGATATATGATTTTGGGTTTTAAAAAGAGCAAAAAACTTAAGAGCCTAAATATATATTTTGAAAAGCTCAAAAGAGACTAATAAACATAAATAAAAATATAAGGGTATTCCGTAAGAAACATAAGTTGGGTAATTCATTCAAAACTCATAAACATAAAAAAACCGCTTATTACATAACAATATTATATGGAAAAAACACACAAATAACCTATCTAAAGTCTTTTTATAGCTTTAACAGCAAACGAGTTATTTAAAGTTGTAAAAATAGGCAAATTCTGAAATCACCCTGTAGCTCCAAGATAGATCGCAATAGCCCTAAACTGTTTTCACTACAGTTGTTTTTTCAAAAAAAGAGAATAAAGGTCCTACAGTGAGGATATTAAAAGAATTCCCCACTTTATCTTTAAACGGAAAATATATTGAGATTGGGTAAAATCTGGGTGAAAAAGCGTGTCCTTAAACTATTCTTCGACATAAAAATTAATTTCAGTCACGTCGCCTAGTGCCAAGGGCCACTAGCAACTTTTTTAAATAATATAGCACCTTATATTAAAGCATTTTGATTCTCTACTCATCACCGTTTTTTTAATCGTTCCAGTTGTACTAGAAATACAAGCGTTTGAAGTTTAGCTCCAATTTGTACAGGGTGTCCGATTTCGTTGCAATTGGTTTAGGACATATGTTTATATGAAGTTTTTTCTTATTTTTGTTGTAGAATCGTTTGCTAAGTTTGTCGGTTGAGTTACTGACACCCTGTATGTATGTAGGTAATTTGATTGAAATTGATGAAAACTTTGATGTCTATTGGTGCCTAAACGGTAGAGTGTTTATCGACTTTAATAAAAAGTACCTTATTTTTTAGGTTTTGATTGTCTATAAAATGGCGCCCCCAGCTTTGCGATATCTGTCAAAATAAAAGTTATGATGTAAATAAATTTTAAGTTTTAGGTAAATGCCCTCTGGCGGTATTTAAAAAAGTACTTTTGCCTTAAAATTTTAGAATCTGCAAAGCTCGATTTGTGTGCCAAATATCAACTGGATTGGTTAAAAAATAAATGCAATATGGCGAAAAAACCAAAATAAAAATTGAACTTTGACGGCTTGTAACTCGAAAACGAATGACATTTTGAAAAAAATTATAGGAAGCTCTACCCTTATTTTGTCAAGTAGAATCACTCCCTTAAGTTTCGTGATCGATTTTTGAATCACTCTGTATAATCTTCATTTATATTACTGCATTCTAATTACTGGATGAAAAACAACATATTTATGAAATTTCTGTCACCTACTTTTCAAAGGTGTATACAACAGGTACAAAAAAGTACCCACTAGGGTATCCACTAATTTACATGAATTTTAACATATCCTTATCCTATATAATAATTAAAGAAATCAGTGAATTGTTTACAAAGTAATAAAACTAAAGCTAATACTTACAGATATGATGAAACTAAAAAGAAAAAGAAACAGACGGTACAGTGCCGGAAATCGGCTCTGTGCAATTACATATTTTTTAATATAGTTTTAACCTGTGATAATGACATTGAAAAATAATCTATTTGTTCAGCACACACATTACTATTTCTTATTATTCTGCAGAGAGGCGAATTCTGACCTGTACTTGTGCTTCTAAATGGCAAGAAAAACAATTCGTTTACCCTTAGAGACCTTTGTGGGACATTAAGTGATATTTTTTGTAGTATGCAAGGGCATTGTATGAGATTATTTAAAATTTTATACAAAAATATAATGTCATAAGTAAATCTGCGGTCACTCAGTGACCTTAGATGAAAATGAGTTCGTGCAAGAGTGATATCATTATTGGTAATGATAAAGTTTTGTTTAAATGCAATAAATTTTAAAAATTTATTTTGTATTCTTTCAAGTCTCTCACTAAAAGTGTTTTGCCTAGGGCTCCAAATAACGGCAGCAAAATTTAACTTACTTAAAACAAAAGAATTATACAAACAGATAATTGACTTGATATTTCTAAATGGCCTGCATTTTCTTATTACATAACCCAGCATTCTTAAAGCCGAATTAACAATAGCGTCAACATTCAGGTCAAAAATTAGCTTAGAATCAAAAACAACTCCCAGATCCCGAGTATGATCCACTTTTTTCAGTGGTGTATTTTTTAACCGATAAATATAATTAAACTGATTTTGATTACGAGAAAATGTAATTGTTGTGCATTTATCCAAATTTAAAAACAAACTATTTTCTTCACAATATGTACTCAAGCGATCCAGATCAGTTTGTAAGTTAGTACAGTCACTCAAACTCGAGATAGAGGAGTATATCTTTAAGTCATCTGCGTAAAGTAAGTAGTCGCAGTACTGAAAACAAGATCCTATATTATTAATGTATATTATGAAAAATAACGGCCCCAAGTGCGACCCCTGAGGTACCCCGGAAGTAGCGATAAATGAATTTGAACAAAAGCCCTGAACAGAGACGTACTGTGAACAGCAATCATTGATGAGGACAATGAAATGCTTTGGCGGCCTTACTCATGGACGAGGAGTCAACGACAGCGTGCTTTCCAAATGGACTTTAGGAATGGTATTCTTGCACAATATTTGCGATGAAGTTGAAAACTTTTGCAATGTTGCTTTTTCTGGGTCTGAGCAGCACGTCGAAATGAGAAGTTCGCGGGTCAGTCGCGACAATGATGATGTAAAAACTGATGGATTGGCTGTGCAACCATCCACCTTTTCCAGAAGTAAAGGATATTATGTCAATAAGCACTGGCGTTGTCGGAGATGAAAAGATAAACTGTCATATGGCTCATGAAATTGGTTGTACTGGTATCTCTAACATCATTGGTAGCAATTTTTATACAGTAAAATTTAAACGGAGTGACAGAATAAAATCACTTGGTATTATGAATTCAGGCATTCTGATAGAAGGTGATATTGTTCCGATAAATCCATTATTAATTTTCCAAAGAATGTGCATTGCAAAAGAATCTGAAGAGGAGCTTAAAAACTTTCTTTCGTACGAACTTGCTCCATTTCCATTATCGCTTTTCAACGACGAAGGCATGCGTAAATGCGTTAAATCTTCCATGTATAAGGCATTTGAGCAACATTGTGAAAACATAAATTTTGGCAATACAATGTATGTTATCGACGGAGGGCACTTATTACACCGAGTCCTTTGGCATCGCGGTGAACCATTTTCATCTATTTGCAATAACTACATTGCGTACGTTCAATCAAAATATAAATCCAATGCCATAATCGTATTCGACGGATATCCTGAAAATGTAGCAAACCATAGTACCAAATTTGCCGAGCGATACCGACGATCACGGTTAACTACTTCAGTGGACATACTTTTTGATGAGACAATGATTCCAACTGTGTCACAAGATAAATTCCTGGGAAATGAAGCGAACAAGAACCGCCTTATTAGAATGCTAAAAACAAAATTTGAAGCTGAGAATTTTACGGTCTTGCAAGCCATGGAAGATGCGGATACGCTAATTATACATACCGCAATACGTGTTTCACCATCATACGATACTGTAATAGTGGTCGGCGAAGATGTAGATCTTCTTATTCTTTTGACAGCTTTATGTACCCCATCAAACGTGTATTTTCTCAAACCAGGAAAAGGAAAAATTGCCCAACAAATATATACCACTAAAAGTATCATAGATAAAACAGCGGCAGATCATATTTTGTTTTTGCATGCATTCAGTGGGTGTGATACAACAAGTGCACTTTTTTATCAAGGAAAAAATAAAATTCATTAATGTACTCCGAAAAAATCCCTATTTAAGCGAGGTTATTCAGGTATTTAAAAATCCAAACGCTGACCCAGAGATTATTGCCAAAGCAGGAGAACGTTTCCTTCTGGAATTATATGGTTGCAGTGATGTAAAAATTAAGAAAGGTATGTCCTTAAATGAATATAGATATGCATGCTTCACAAAATCAGCATATAAAAACGCTTGTAAAAAATTCTCAAGTTCGACTGGATTAACGATGAAGAGGAAGAAAAACAAGAAGGGCTATTTTCCAGTACACGCTTGATAAAATTGAAAACAAAGATGTTTGTGATAATTCTGACAATCATTGCAGATGATGCGGACGACATATCGGTCTGCGACAGTCTCGATCCCGATGCCCAAGACGAACTCGCAACGCCTGGTCCGTCAGGAACAGTAAATAGCGGCAAGAGAATGCGCTAAATTTAGAAAGCGTTCATCAACATGTGTATTAGGCCTACTGGGGACACCACGATAAAAAACGCGCCGCTTACTCTACCTCTAGGTGGTGTGGAAATGAGTTTTTCCCAAAATGCATATTAAAGTGTATTTTGCAGCGCTCGTACACCAAAAAACTATTGAATTTATAAAAAGTAAAGACATAAATTGTGAGGGAAATTTTCTTCTAGTTTACTTTTGTATATTAACGTTTTTCTCGTAAAATGTGTCGGAAAGGAGATATTGTAAAGAAACCGCAGATTAGGCGCCATTTTCCAATATGTGGCGGCGCGAGCAGCCTGCAGATACGAGGTGGCAAAATTGAAATTCGAAAAGAGCAGGCCGAAATCTATAAAATTGCCGATTTTCAAAACTCCCGGAAAACTTTCCAGGTAAAACTACCTAATTGACCTATCTAACTTATAAGTTTTCTCTGAAATAGTTCGACCATACCCAAAGGGTGGTCCAAGAAAAGCCAAATCAAAAAGAAGATAAAGAAAGCTGCAATTTTAACAATACAGAAGGCATTACAAGAGAAGCAAAATAAAACTGCTAAAAACTTTGAAAAACGGAGATGAGTCAATGGAAATTTAAAATTTTTAATTAAAATTTTCTAACAAAATATTTTTAAATAAAAATATAGAAAAAAGTTATAATTTTAAAAATTTAAATAAAATTTAAAACTAAAAGTTTTTTTAAAAATGTGTAAGGCATTTTTGCCAGATATTAAATCCAATAGTTAAGCTAAGCTAGGTACGTTGCTGTTTTATTAATGATATTTGTTGTTTTAGTCTATAAGATTATAAATATAAACAGCAAATTGTCAAAATGTATTTTTTTTTTTGTAAACGTATCTAACATTCAAGCCATGATTTGACTATACTTTTTAAGTGCTCCACTAGCCCCATACCCTTGCTCAAGCTTACCTCACCTATGGGGTCACGTTGGGCATACTGACTTATCTACAATAAAATAGATGTAGCTTCTAAAATCGACTTATTAGAAAGAAATTACTATGGACACTATTGCTAAGGGATAAATTGCTAATCCATCAGTATGCATTATGAGCCCCTAAGACTTATCTTTGAGGAGGCTATAACTGATGAAGTGAAAAATTGCTACCTTTAGCACCTGGTACCTGTCGATTGGCCGTCGGCTCATGCTAGAAAAATGTGCATACACGCATTATATACTAGCACTACATTATTTGATATGTAATTTCTGAGAAAATAAGGAAGGTCTGGGGGCACTGGGATCTGGACTATTAAGAAATGTTACAAAGCCTTAGTAGGTGACAGCAGATAAAAATATTTCGCCGCCCAGAAAAATTATGATTTTTATTTTACTTTTTATTTAAAATTGGTAACTTAAATGAAATAAATTCAGGGTTTGAAAACGTTTTTAAATAAACCAGCAGCGGGAATTCCTGCTCTATAGAATTCTACACCTCGCTTTTTATCGTAGATTTCTACTCGAGAAGTCGATAATTGCACTTTTTAGTACTCTGTGTCACAATAGACAAAACATCGGAAATGTTCGTAAAATGTCTATATGTGTACTAATACTTCTCTGTTTAACTGTGCAAGATAAAAAAAGACACACATACAGCTATTGCGAATTAGATTTACGGAATATCATTATTGAGCAATAAAGTTTTTAATTATTGTTTTTAACACGGAACAAAAAAGGGTCAGGTTTTTAATCGATTTTTATTTAGTTTTATTCTCTTTTACTCTTGGAGTTAATTCTGGACTATGGCATTAGCAGTTATTATGTCTATCGGATACTCCCTCCTTTTATGAAATTAAATTTTTCTGAAGAATAACTTAACCATTTTTTTAATTTAATATCTATCAATGTTCCCTACTATGAATAATTTAAATCAGTAAAGCAAAAATATGTGACCAATTTATCTAAACTAAAAAATCAATACTGAATTAGCTTCATACAATTATGAATTCTTTCAAAAATCAAGGATTTGTTGGACAGTAAACACATGCCTAGAACTAAAATTATATTTTTCTATCATTGTAAAAAAAGAATTCTAATAACACAAAAACAACCAAATAAATACTGCTTGAGCAAGCAGTTTTGGTACATCGACGAGTAATAGAATAACAAAACAAGCAGTATTAGTCACGCATGTTTACATGCCGGGATTTAGTTAGATTGTCTCTTTTCTTCACATTGCCTATTATATATATTATTTAGCTCAACCTGTATATAAATCATAGCAAACTAACAAACACCTAAATTTATTTTAGGGTTATGTACACATGTACGACTTATTTAAAATTTTGGTAGAAACGGAGACCTCGCTTATAGGCCAAGCGTGTTTTTTGAACACAGAGTGCAAGTGAGGTAGAATAAAGTCGATTTGTAGAATACTACAGTACACGGAGTCCCGCTGCAGGCTATCCAAACTCAAATCCAAACTTATATTTTTTGAGGTCATTGATTAAGTATGTCTTTAAATTTGGTAAGGAAGAACGATAGGGGTAGACTATTTTCAGTACTTACCATTATTTCTGAAAAGTCAAAAATATTGTATTTTTACAATAGCCATATTTCTGTGGAATTAAATTATGTTAGTGCATTTTTTATTTTTGAGTTAGAAAATAAAAACGTTATATTTTCGCTATTTTTGTACCGAACATGTACCCAATGGTTGTATTTTGACCCCATGTTTATAATGCAAACAACCCTTTATTTTAAACAAGGAATCTCCTTCTTAAATTTTTCGCATTTGTTTAGAACGCCCTGTATTGTTTTAATGGGAAAAGTCACTTTTTATGGCGAGATTGTAGGGTTGACGGACGAACTTAGCAAATCCAACATCTACAACAAACCATTAAATTTTTTCTTCAAAGGTTTCAGTTTAAAGTGATTTACGAATTATTAGATATAATTGCATTACGCACGTGGCGGCAGTAAAATACTTTATTGTCGACGTCTGAAAAATACAGTAATTTCTCTAAACCAATAGTTAAATTAAGTCACCATTGCAAACAAAGCATCTAAAATGTAATTAGTAGGGACCGGATTATATGCCACATAAAAAGCTTGAAATAAAACATTAAATGATAAGATTCAAAGGAAAAATCTTTACGTTTTAATTAAATACATATTTGAATTTATACATTTTAAGTTCCTTAGCTTAAACAAAGATAAAATTGTTATCCCAAAAATTTAGAGGGCAAAAAAGCCGATAATCGATAATATGCATCCTAACCATAATTTACTGAAAAGATGCTATTACCCCTGGAAATGACCAAAAACTATACAAATGCATATAATCCGGTCTCTCGTAATTAACAATTAAAATTAGACACTCATGGAACTTTTTTGAACCCTTTTAGTGCACTATGACATTTCCTAATCATATTTTGGTTGCAGTAAGCAGGTATCAGATTTTTAAATATCTGTTAAAATTTAGGTATTGGGCCGAAAGGATAATAAATAAAAAAATATTTGGTTTACAATTTGTATTAAGTATTTTAGTAGTTATCATCGGGAAATCTGTTAAAAAAATTGCAAATTTTGGAAAAATGAACAAATTTAGCTTTGTTGTGTCTGCAGTGCAAGTCTAAATATCCAAGAACTTATACTCTGTTCACTATAATTTGAGAAAAACACCTGAACAAAAAATGCATTTCATTGGTTTAAAAAGTTAGTTACCCAAGTTACCATAATAAAAATGTATTTAAAACTACAGTAACCGGAGTTAATTACTAGGTATTCATTATTAATTTATACAGGGTGTCCGGGAAAATGTGGGAAATCTCTCGCACACGTATGGAACAGATGAAAATAACACGACAAGTTCCTATAAAATTTTTCCGTTTAAGCCCCCTGCGGAGATATGATCCCCTAAAGGGGGCAGCTAGAAATCGATTTTTCGTGAATAACTTTTAAAGCGCTCTGTATAATTTGATAATATTTTAGTACGATGCATACTAGTAAAGACCTCTTAAAATAGTGCCCTTGAAACTTATGTCGCTTCTTTAGTTTGCCAGGGACGGACTAGTTTTTGCACATTATTGATAATATTTTTTACGCCCTGTATGGTGAAGACACAAAAATATGTTTTTGGGTAGTTTAAACCTTTTGCTAAAAAAAGGTACTCTTGTTTGACATCGATAAAATGAGCCGTTTTCGAGTAAAAAATTATTTTAACAATAAGAGTTTATTTTTGTTTAATAATACTATATTTTATTTTCGATGTAATTTGTAATTTTTGATTCAGTATTGAAGTCCTCTCGTAGCAGGTCAGGAATTTGTTGCAAATGTTGTTAAGGATATTGTTTACTCGAAAACGGCTCATTTTATCGATGTCAAACAAGAGTACCTTTTTTTAGCAAAAGGTTTAAACTACCCAAAAACATATTTTTTGTGTCTTCACCATACAGGGCGTAAAAATATGATCAATAAGGTGCGAAAACTAGTCCGTCCCTGGCAAACTAAAGAAGCGACATAAGTTTCAAGGGCACTATTTTAAGAGGTCTTTACTAGTATGCATCGTACTAAAATATTATCAAATTATACAGAGCGCTTTAAAAGTTATTCACGAAAAATCGATTTCTAGCTGCCCCCTTTAGGGGATCATATCTCCGCAGGGGGGCTTAAACGGAAAAATTTTATAGGAACTTGTCGTGTTATTTTCATCTGTTCCATACGTGTGCGAGAGATTTCCCACATTTTCCCGGACACCCTGTAGATAATTCAAATTAAGCTTGCAACATTGTTAAAAAGCCCTCATTGGCATAGTTTTGAACTAGTATAAGAGTCCATGACAATTCATGGTCAAGTTTTTCTTGTTGTTGTGGCAGTTAATATTGTGTTTTTCAAATAAATTGTATTATTCATTAAATAAATGCAATAAAAAATACAAGAAGAATTAATCTACAATTTGTGCTTAGTGTTTTGGCGGTTGTCAATTCTGCTATAAAGCAAAACGCCTGCAACGTCGGATTTGTTGAGTCTGCAGTTTAAGTGCAAATATTCACAACTTACGTTTTGTCACCTTATATAAAATTACGAGAAACGTGTACTGGTAAATAATGTTTGTTTTATTTAGGGTTTTAGACTATGATGCCGAATATTTTGTCTGAAATTTAATGTTTCTTGTTTTTAAAAGTGCTTGCTTCTAGCCGAGACGCAAAGCCGAAATCGTATATTTCTCTAAATATGATAAATATTTTCGACACTTTTGATCTAGATACCCATTTTTATCAGCTGATGGACCGAATTGCAACACTGCTGCTCCTTAATTTGAATTCCTATACATTGTATTATTAATTAACTTCGACAAACGTCATCAGCGAATATTGAAAGCATAGAAACGGTGAGCACAATATGTTTATAAATAAAGTTTGTAATTTAATTGCATTATTTTTTAGTCCGTGTTTGATAGTTGACATGTTTGCATGGCCTACTTTAGCAAAATAAAACAACTGGTGTGCTATTTATCTGACTTTGACAAGTGCCGATTTTTTCCATGGCCTACTATAGCAAACATTAAAAAACTGAAATATCTGGCTTAATTTCAAAGATAAGTATAATTAATAATATATCATAGAAAAGAACAAAAAATAGGTAATTTTTTGAAATCATGGCCAACTATGATTTACATTTAAAAAAACTAAGCTTTATATATTTTCAACGAAACTAGAAATAATTTAAAAAATCTGAGTAGTCCATGGATTCCACTCAAAAAAGTGCTTTAAGAATGTTTACACCATTTTGGGAAGTTTTCAAAAATAACGTACTTACGAATTTTTTTCAAAATGGCCAAAAATGAAAAACGCCCTATATCTCGGATATCGATAGAGATTTCGGGATGCGGTTTTCACCGTTCATCTAATTTCGAAAATCGAGCCAAGACACCTATGTCAATTTTCTTCTATCTGGTCAGGAAATACGAGTTTCCTGTTAAAACAGTCGAAATCGCACCACCCTGTACATTTCCGTCCGATCTGATAAAAAAGTAACATTCTAACTATGGGTTTTTGTTTTATTGCTAGCAAATGCAGGAACCAGTGTGTGTACAAACCAACTTCCTCAAACTCAAAACACCAACGAAGAGCAAATTTATTTTTTCCTGTTTAGAATTTCTTCTAGCAAGAGTATTTTTTCAAAAGTAAAACTTATCAGCAGTTTTGTTTATTCAGATAAATTTAATTAATCCTCTTGCACAGTGCTGGATAAACCATAAGCAAACTAAGGAATTGTTTAGGGCATCACGTTGTAGGGGGCACCATAAAGAGTATAAAAGAATAAATAAAATGCATTTTGTGTGTGTTTTACAAAAGTGAGGACCTTTTTTCTTCTATTTTTTAGTACTTAAAAATTTTACAGACAAGATGATTTTTGTGTGTACACGTGAGGATTTTTTGGGCCTTCAAACATTTTAAAGGTAGGATGGCTAGGGGGCCCCACAGGAGTGGATTGCTTAGGGCATCAGATACTCTTAATGCGGCACTGTCCTTGCATTACAAATTCCAATAAATTTAATTCAACAGCCCGTTTTTTTTTTCTCAAAAAGGATTTTAATTTAGAAAATGGATATAAGAGAAATATTTCCAGTTTTGCCATTTTCGAACAAGAAAGCCGAGTACACATTTTATTGATCGTTTCTGTTTATAGCTTTTAAAAGAAGCAATTCTACACGAGCCTCTTAGCCTGGGATATTCGCTGAGCGCATGAAACGAAATACACATCTTTGAAAAATGATTTCTTCCGAGCACATGCTATATTCAAAGGCCGAAAACTGCACGATTAATGGCGTAGGGTCTCAAACAAAGCACTTTGTAACAAAACGGATGAACCGGTCGATTCGGGTATTGATTCTGGTAGATGGACGATGTTAGGAGATAAATGTCGCACATCTTAATGCCAATTGAAGGTTTTTTTTTTCAAAAGCAACCAATGTCAAATGTTCAACATTTGCACGACTTTAAAAAAACTTTATCAAACCTATATGGCTAACTCTATACAGGGTGGACCAAATTAAACTTACACACTTTTTAACTAATAATATCTTTTTATCTGTTCCCCCTATCTTTTTTATTTTTAAACGGGAAATAGGTAGATGTTTTCTCTAGGTTTTTCAATTTTGGTCAAATAGATTTTGACAGGACTGGACGTACGGGACTTTTTCAAAAATACTATATTTAACCTCAGAAATCAGATTTAGCTAAAATTAAGCTAATACGTTTTTTTTGTAGACAAACTATGAAAAATAATTTAGTAAATGCGAATTTGTCAACAATTTGAGGATCTAGGAATTATAATTATTTTTAATAAACAATGCTCCCCATAAAGCATTCTCTCAATTTTAAAAAGAACTTTTTTTTGAAAATTGAAAATGTGAGGTTACCATGGTTACTGAGATGGATGTTGCTGACCAAACTTTACGTTATATTAATTAAAAATAAATGTATTAGCCTAATTGTAGATAAAATTAATTTTGTTTACAACGAAGTTTAATGCATTATTTTGGACAAAGTCCCGTAAGTCCAGTCCTGTTTAAATCTATTTTACCAAAATTGGCAAACCTAGAGAAAACATATCTACCTATTAGCCCTCAAAAATAAAAAAGATGGGCGCAAAAGATAAAAAGTTATTTTTAGTTAAAAAGTGTGCAAGTTTAATTTGGCCCACACTGTAGATGTTTTTGTAATATGTTGGTAAATATATCTGTGTTTAGCAACGAATTCCACACATAGAGTTCGTTGGTGTTTAGCGAGTTTAGAGATATTATATTTTAAAATTCTATAAGCATTGATTTTTTTGGATATTGATAAAAACCTTGACATTGGCTCCATATTAAAAATAAATGACATTGGTGGTTTTTGCCAAAACCCTTCAGTTTGGGTTCAGTAGAATTCAACTGGTTAATGAACCTGTCCATTTAAATATGTTGCTGTCACTTTTGGCATTTACTTGACAGAAATATATTTTAAATGGTCTACTATTTACAACCTTATTTCGCACATTCCGAAGAAATATATCTCAAAACGCACTTCTTTACGAAAATATGATGTACAATATCAAATTTACTAACCAACAAAACTGTAGCAAAAATCAAAGTTATCTCAAAAACCCTTCTACATCTAAAGATCCGTTAGGTGTTTAACCTTAGCCTAAATACGTAGCGTAAAATTTTCTTTTCCTTGTCCTGTAAAATTAAGAATTTTTGACTACAACAGTTTTGCTTCGCATAATTGTTTTTAATAAAATTTTATCAATAAAAAACAAATAAATTTTGAGCTTATTTATTGTTATCATTTTATTTTTTTATAGTTCCTCTTGTAATATTATATAGAATAACTCGAAAAGTTTGGAACAGTTTGAAAATTTTGAATAATTCAAATTTTTTAAAATAATTCACGAATAATGCGAACTATTTACTAATTATCAAAATATGAATGGATTCTTTATTTTATCCAACTAAGATTCTATAACATCGGGCATCAAAATATTCTACTGACCCATAATATCCTTTTTGTTTAAAAATTAATTATCTGAAGAAGACAATTGCTCAATTTTTTATTTTAATATAAACATATATAAAGTAAAATCCTCTTTTTATATTCTTAATATAAAATTTTTGAAAGATCTTGTACAAAATGCAAAAGATAAATTATTTTTCAAGTCTTATTTCTGAAATACCCTGTATGATGAATATGCGAAATACAATAATTTTCAACTACAATAATTCGTAATAATTCGAATATTCGAAAAAAATCGAATTATTCGAAATTTCTTGAAATATTCGAAATTTTTCGAATTCGGGAACTTTCGAATAATTTAAATTTACGAATTATTCGATTCGAATTTCGAATCGAATATTGATATTCGATTCGATACGAATTATTCGCACACTCCTAGTATTTAAACAAAAACTGTTAAATAAAACTACAATCGTTGTGTGTTATAATTTTTTACTATGAATTTTTCCGTATACGGTTTAATACGGTAGATCAGCTAAATTGGATGCTAGTTTGTGAATTCGATAAAACTTATTTAAAAAGTTACATATTTTGTAGTCATTTAGCTTAATTACATTACACACGCAACCTGACTAATTATTATTCGTATATTCGTGTCGTCGTAACAGTAAAAATGTAGTTTTTTATGCCGGTTGACGGTTTGCAATCGCATGATTGTTGATATAAGAGTATGAATGTGTGAGAGCGGATCTTTGCTCAAGGTGTGGCATCTCAAAATAGAATTATCCCCATCTGCGAAACATTTACACTATAATTACCTCTAATCGTGCAACTTATCTATTCCTTTATTCTTGTCAACATGCCTAAACTGTGAAATGTCGCTATTTTTACATGTCTGCGGATCAACATACATAACTTCTATATTAATAGGTTTCTGAGAACGCCTAAACAGAAATTAACATCCATAGCTAGTTTATACAGGGTTTCTCTAAATTAGCGGATAATAACATATTTTTGGGCGTATTTTGCATTTAAAACTAGAACAAAAATTTTATAACCATGACCTGATATGTTTCTTTGGGTTCCCTAAATGTGAAATCCTACAGACAGTTTCTGCCCGATACTTTTAAACTGTTTAAAAATCGTGCGTTTTTTAAAAGGTACCATAAAATAAAACTTTTGCATGTTTCGGTACTTGCACTTGGGGAAAATGGATAAAACATCTAAGAAAGAATAAACCCACTATTCTTAGTATAGTTAGACCCATATTTATTTCATTCTGAAAGCGATGCCGCCAAGTACACAAAAAATGATAAAGCAAATAAAACCTTTTGTGAACAATGATTTATTGCAGCAAAAAATATTCAACCTGACGACTACGCCACGCGTTACAGGTTTTATGGTACGCCAGAGACGAAATAAGAGGATGTTTTTAAGTACGTGATACGTGTTTTCGCAATATTTTTATTTATGTTTCTAAAAACATGTAATCAGGCTCTGTCAAAGGCTATGTGTTTTTGAAAAGGTTTGTTTACTTTATCATTTTTTGTGTACTTGGCGGCATCGCTTTTAGAATGAAATAAATATGGTCTTAACTATACTTAAAATTCATACAATTCTTACTAATGGAAAGTTTTACACAAATTCGACATCGAACAAAATTACCCTTTTATAGCTTAGGATTTAACTTATATACAAAATGCTATTTTCATTTCTTTCATTTTACAGGGTGTGAAAATAATTAGCACTATTGTGTTATACGGTAAGTCCGCCCTGGTGAACTAAAAAGTGGAAATGCCGTATTTCTTAAATTAAAAAATTATTTTTTACACCAACTTTAGAAGAGCCCAACTGTTATTTATTATGTAAGCAATGCCGCAAAGTAAACAAACATTAAAGTGTAAAACAAACCCTTTTGTAAACAATGATGTATTTCAACAAAAAATATTAAACCCGACAAGTTTCTAGTTTTCGGATTTATGGCAGGACAAACTAAATAAGAAGATATTTTTTTACGTACGGGATACCTGTTTAAGCAATGTTATTTTTAATTCATTAAAAAATAAATAATCAGGCTCTGTCAGACGCCATGTGCTCTGGAAAAGGTTTGTTTACTTTGTTATTTTTTGTGTACTTTGCGACACTCCTTTCGGAATTAATTACACCAACCCCAAGGTGGATAGAGACAAGATGGCTCTAACTTTTCATTTGACAGCCGATAGATGTGACGTCAAGGGTATCCTTATTCAACAAAATGTCGTTATTTCCTTTATTGCTTTGAAAAAATCGGGTTTATCGTGCTTACATTTATGAGTAAATAGTGGATTAAAAGATTTTAATCATTGTATAAAGTATATATTTAATTTTAAATTGGTTAAAAAAGGACTCCCTTGACGTCACAATATCAGCTGTTTACTGTCATATGGAAGTTGGGTCACCTTCGCTTTAAGCACCTTGTATCTCTGAACTCAAACTATACAAAAGCTATTCAAGAAAAACGATCTTTAGCGACGTCCTTGAAGGGCACATATCGCTGTAAAGATGGGCCTTAGTGAAACTATAATTGTATTTGGCTTTAGAAAACAAATTATAGGAACTTGTCATATTATTTATATGTATTATTTTGTGTTTTTACACGATTATCAATTCTTAAACATGTTCAACATTATATACTGAAAAACTTTATAAATACGTGATAATTGAATTGCAATAAATTAAAAAGGTTGTTCAGTTTTTAAATTTTAATAATCAACTTACCTAAAAATATCCTTAAAGTAGGCATTGCATGTATTTTTTTAAATTATATCCAGTTTGAATCTGAAATTAAACAAAAAAGGTTTGGTTTAGTCGTCTTAAATAAAAAATATTTTACAATTTAAAATTAAAATAATTTTTACTAGTACATAGTGTGCATCCACCTATCTATACACAAGTCGTAGATAATAGACAAATAAATACATTTTAAAAGCAAATATTAAAAGCGTCAAAAATATAAATAAAGTAGTAAGCAATTGAAAATATCTGGACGATCTTCCAAGACAAAATTCAAGTAAGACTTTTCATAAAC